>MU795535.1:0-18361 GCA_027886305.1 Lentinula aff. lateritia | reverse complement strand
AAAAGAATCGACCGAATAGATCTAGTACCAGTACGTTTAATGGATCCAGGGGAGCTGCCTAATGAACTTGCAAGTACATATCTCATTCACACCTGTCATTGCTTATATTTCCAATGAACATCTCAATGTTTGTCCAATTCTTCGGCGTGATTAATCACTTGACTTGTAAGTAGGGTCCACATTCCGAACCTAATCTTAGCATGATAAACTCACAGCTGAACATGGTTGGCCTGCTTCAATCCATGTGGCTTTTGGGAAAGGGATCGCCTGTGCAAGATCAGGTCGCAGATGTCCAGCAGCCATCTACCGACAATCTGAGACACGCGGGCCTTGTAATTATGCAACTAAGTAATTATTGCTCACCAGGTACAGATAAGAGGGGAGAGGCAAGTAGACGTGGCTCTCGGACAAACACACAGCAGTACGCCTCATTGACAGTCCGAGACAAAACGTCTCGAATACAAGCATTTGGGTCGAAATTAAAGTATGAACAGACTATGGACTATATATATTCTAATGCAAACGTACTTGCACGAGGGTGAGAAGGCGTATACGATTGTATGGAAGGTATAGCTGAGGGACTGTGAGATAGGGGTTATATGTATGCATATGTATGCGGTGTGTATGCCATTCATGAAGCGGCTGAAAATATCGAGAACGATCAAGTCGAAATATTTCGAAGTTCGCTTGCCTAACTTATGCCTTCTCAGAAGCGTTAGCAGTAGCGGCCGCTTTTGCCTTTGCCTTTTTGCGCTCGTAAATCATGATCAGCATTACTACCATGATGGCTACTCCAGCGAGTGCGAATACCTAATGAAATAAACCGATCAGTCATTTGAATCAAAAAAATAAGGTGCAAAATCCGTAACATGCCCAGAGCAAGGAAATTGAATGAGACTTACACCACTAAACACGGCAGGCTTCCACCAAACGTACTCGGTCGTCAGGAGAGCTCCCTCGATAGATCCACCTGTTTCGCCAATAAATGAGCGGAAGTTTTAGGAATGAGAGTGTTGAGTCAAGCTCGACGCACCGACTAGAGCACCGATACCGGAAAGAGTGAAGCCAATGCCCATACGAGCGCTAAATAAATCATCAGCCACAGGAAACGCAGGTCGAAGGATCAGCCCTCTTCGTGTTGAACAAGCACTCACCCGACTTCCATCTGGTCCGTAGCAAATCCAGCCAGGAGGGGATTAGCAAGAGATATAACTGGGAAATTCAAAAGAATTAGGAAGGTTGGAGTGAAGACAGAAATATCAAATCGCACATGTTCCTGCGCAATATCCATAGAGAATAGCAATGACGATGAAGCTGCCTACAGATTTCGCTCCGATCATGCCTAACATTACAACGGAGCACCCGAACATGCCCATCGTGATGAGATTTGGCACACCAACTTTGTTAGCGAGGAAGCCTGGACTGAGACGTCCAAGGAAGCTGAACACGTTCAAAATGACCAACTGCAACCGCAACCGCAACGATAAAGAAAGAAAAAAGACAACGAAAATGATCAGTCTCATTTCATGATGTATATAAGGAGAAAAGAGTACTCACGACGTAGAAGTTGATGTGGGAGGAGAGACCGTGTTTCTCGGCGTCGAGTTGGATGTAGAATAACGGATAGTAGTAGCCAATGGAAAAGATGATCAGCCTACGTAAGAAAGATCAACACTCGTGTTCGGAAACAAGAAGAAAACAAACCCTAAACAGCCCATGACATACGCTCCATCTTTAGAGAACTTGATGATAGCGGTCTTGAAAGGCATCAACGTAGGCGGAGGGGGAAGCCTCGTGCGCATCAGGGCACACGCAATGACTAGGATACCCGTGAGCAGAGCAGCATTGGCGACGGCCGCAGTCTTGAACCCATTCGTGTTCAGAAGGTTGTTAAGCATGATAGGCTGTATGATAGACCCCATTGACGATCCTGATGCGACTATGGTCATAGCAAGTGCGCGTCGTTGTCTGAAATAATGTGATACGACGGCGATACAGGGAAGGTACATCATTCCTTGCGCAATTCCGCAACCGAGACCTTGCGCGAGGAAATTCTGAGGGACAGAGGTGAACCGAGGCATCGAGATAAAAAAGGAAATCAGCACCGAACCTGGTAGAAGCTATCTGGCTTGGCCAGACATAAAAGCCATAGACACACGATATCCAATACAGCGCCTCCCCATACCATGTGGTAACTAACAGATAAAGGGAACAGCGTTAGGCATGGATGGACCGGATGAGAATATAGAACTCACAAGTATCCTTTGTCGAAAAGCCTTCCTGATATCAAACCGATGAATATTGACATCGAAGCGTTTACGCCACCGATCCATCTTCATATCAAGTCTTTATGAGCCCCTTCGACACAAGCTGTATATGTTTAACATGATACACACGAAATTGTAGAGGCGGTCTCATTAGTGATATATACCGTGGTGTAATAAGCTGAGCGAAAGGGATAAGCGAAGGCGATTGCGGGACATGGGGATGTTTCAACAGACCTTGGTAAACACCAAAGGATGCCGAATAACTTGACAAAGTATTTAGAGAAAAGCACAAGTACTATCGGGATGAAAGACTCACCCAAATCCACAGAACTGCACAAGGAATCTATTGTACATACGTTCAACGACTTTTCACAACCTAACTGGGCCGAGATGCAATACTCACGCTCCCAAAACCGTGGCCCATCCAGCAAGGCCACCTTCAGGAAAGTCCAAGGGTGGTGGATTAGCGGGGCTCTCTTTCTTCATCTCGTTGTTCGACGCCGAGGCGTCTGTCTCTGATACGGCCTGACTGCTAGTTTCTTGTTCGACAGGGTTCTTCGGCTCTGGCGAGTGGGACATTTCCAAGGAAGAATGGAAAAACCAAAATGGTGAGAGGGACGGATTCACTGCGAAAGTCAAAAAACATTCTGATCAGGTATTTCTACTACCTCGGTCAACGTTCGGGGGTGAATGACACAGGTTCGCCGAGACCTCTGAGTATTGCCTGAACTTTTTTGAATTACAAATGATGAGGTCACTGGCCGAGCTGGAAAAGAAGCGTCGATTCTACAGTTTATTTTCGGAGTGCTGGAGTTCTCGGGATACCGGAGCTAGCTGAGGATAGTGCCAAATTGTCTGACATACATCCATCTAACAGTAGAGCAAAATATCGACCGCAAAATGTGCAATGCGGATTGGATTCAATGCTCTCAGACCGGTTTCAGGATCATCAGTGAGGATTATAGAAATCAAACCGGGAAACGGAATCGATAATAGTCGAGACGGAAATCAATTTGAATTCAGCCGATTTGATTTCATGATCAGTCGACATCCGTCTCAGTTCAAGCGCCTTACCTAAATGACAAGCGCCCATCTTCGTTGGTAAGTCTTCTCCTCCTCTTCCTTCACCTGTAGGACATTTCACCAGTTCTAGTATAGTCCCTATTATATAAGGCACTTATTATCTCATACCTGCGGTTGCCTTCTCTATTGTATATCTATAATTTATGGGTAACTGAAGAATGCTATAAAGCCAGAGAGCAAACTTTCTCGAGATGAATACGGAACCTGAAATTATTAACGTTCGTCCAGCGAACAAAGTTATCAGTAAAGCTACAGTGACAATTACTCAGTACATGTGTTTTACGTTGCATCTATAGGTATACAAACTTTTGAGGCCTCAAGTGATAAATTATGCCACAGAACGACGAAATCGCCCTAATCGTTTTTCCAGTACAGATATATCCTCCATAATCGCAGCATGCTTCATCTCCAATTCATCTAACGTCTCATGCTCGAACGAGATAGTCACACTAGTGGTCGTCCTGCGTCTGAGTCGGCTTCGGCCGTTCGATATCTTTGAAAGGTCTTCATTTGAGTCCCGCTCTGAATGCCCCTCCCAATTCTCTGTCAAATTCTGCTCTGGTTCTTCAGCATCAGCACGACTTCTTGCCCGTCCAACGAAACTTTCGGACCCAGACCTTTTTCTTCTGGATGTACTAGGGTTCGAGATGGATATACTCGGTGCCGGCGCCAGCAAGGCACTATTACTATAACTCCGACTGGTGATAGAAGGTGTCCCAATAAAACGTTGCGAGAACGTGCTCGTCAACGTCGGAGTCCCGCTGCGCTTAGATATCATGCTCATCATGGACATCGCGGACCCCGGACGCGGGCTAGGACTAGGACTTGGAGGCGCTTCTGAATAAGTGCCCATGGAGGTGTCTCCTTCCGTATCGGAACCTGTGGTGAGCCCATCCGTAGATTCGGAACCATCATTTCCGTCTTGGACGTTAGTTCCCAAAATTCGAGAGATACCACTCCCACTCGAATGCACACTAAGTTCATATCCAGCCTTCTGATATCTGGAAGAAATAGAAGAGAGGTCCGCGTCGTGAACGAACCGTAATTCTTTCCTAATAGTTGACGTGACGCTCGAGCGACTCAAGGAGGACCTCTGAGTCACCGTCCCGGAACGGTTCGCGAAAGAGGTTAAGATCCGAGGCTTACGACCGCTCTCGAGAACCTTTTTACGAGCACTCATTCCGATACAGTCAACGAGCTGCTTCATAGCTTCTCTGTCTGAAACAGCCCTGCGAGTCACTGTGCGGCGAACAGCATTGCTCCCTAACGAACGCGGAAGAGTTTGCGCATAGTAAGGCGTAGCAAGGAGATCTGTAGTAGGCCGGACTGGGGTACTGAACGCGTGAGCATGACTTGGAATTGAAGGGGTTGTCAGGCGGGCTATGTTACTACTAGGCTGGGGCAAACTTCGTCCTTGCGGAGTTGGAGTAAGCCAGGCCGAGGGAATACGGAGAGGACGAGGTGTACTATTCCACTTGGGTAACGGCGCGGGTGATAGTCCGGTGGGACTTCGTTGCTCGTTCTCAGTGCTTTCTGTCATGTGCACATCCGGGAAAGCATCCTTGGTAGGTCCCCAGGAGAAACCGATGAAAGAAGCGGCGCTAGTACTGCTTTCAGAAAGGGGACCGCTGCCCTTGAATGAGGGAGTGTCATGAAAGATAGAAAGTCCTGGGGAGGATGACGCTACCGAAGATTGAAATAAAGCTGAGAATGCGAAAGGTTGGGAAAATTCTTCTGACAGTCGTTCGGACGTATCAACTTTGGCTTCAGGTATTGAATATGTGAACTGCGGAAGATGAAGATTCGATGGTTTCGTTTCTGCATGAGGTTCAGTTCGGCAAAATGACGGTGAATGACATGAAAGGCATAGACACACGTTGGGGAAGAGTATGCCAATCCACACCGACAAAAAACGGATGGTTGGTAATTTCTGCGAAATCTCTTCGACCGAGGCGAAATTCTGCATCAGTAAGCAACCTGCAAATCCGTAAGTGTGGAAAATCAAATCAACACTGGTGACACACCTTCGCAGGAAATCTTGATACTGTACAGATAAGGATACATTAACATGAAATTTGAGACTCCTCTGACGAAAAGGCCAAAAGTGTTAGACTGTATTGAAGAATCCAGACGACGCTGATAACTCACTTGATGGTCCATAATCTTCAAATACGTTCGTCGAATGTCGTCTGCAAAAAAGGGAGCTACACCATATGCCATCTCGTACAACATTGCGCCGAGACTCCACCAGTCTGTCTCTAAGCCGTAGACTTCGTCCTCATTGGTTAATACAGGGTCCTGGCTATCCTCGACTTCCAAAGCGACCAGAGCCTGCTCGTGGGCTTTGAGAATTTCGGGAGAAATATAATCACAAGTTCCGCAAGGAACTAAACAGTATTGCTTTGGTACAAGCCGACTACCGTCTTGAGAAGGAGGTAACACGGGAGCGGCAGTGCCGAAATCGATCAAAAGAATGTGAGCAGTTTGTGTTATTACGAAGTTGTGTGGTTTGACATCTCTGAAAGTTTAGTTAAGAATGAAGACACGGCTAACTGCAATAAAGCGCACCGATGGACAAAACCCTGGCTATGACACCAGTGTATTGCACTAACGATCTGTGGTGCCCACCACCTGAGATCATCTTCGGAAATCCTTCCTTCAAGTGGACTAGATTCGAGCACATCCCAAAGAGTTCCACCTTCGGCATAATCCATAACAAGATTCAAATGAGTAGGAGTATGGAATGCGCATAACAGATGCGGAACCCAAGAAGTTTGAGTTCGAAGAGCTTTTAAGAGAATATCGCGTTCGAATTGCGGTGAACATTGCTAAGTAATTGAGAGAGTTTTTGAGAAGAACATTGGAGTAAATGTACGGTTGACTGACTTCGCGAGTACGCAGAGCAAACTTTTTCTCAATCGACTTTCTGATATAGACGCGACTGTCCAGTTTGCAGGTGACAACGTCGATCTGCAGCTAATGAGAAATATACAAGCAGAATGTTTGAACATCACTGACCACACCATATTGACCGTATTCTAACGTGCCAAGTACCTGTAGATCTCGGTCTTGAAAACGCGTCTCATCGACTTCAGTAGTTTTGACTAGAGTCCAAAAATCAATACGGAGGCAAGATCGGAGGTTGTAAGAAATTGAGAACCAGTTTTTCCTATGACATTTTGGCCATGTAACAGACGATCAAGACCTATTCCGTCTTCGTCTTCGTCTCCTGAGCTCTTCAATAATTCTTGAAGGCGCGTTTTCCGCTGGTCCCACGACAGAGACATGCATTAGCCCAGATTGGTGGTCGAGTGTTTGAGTTCCACGTATGAATCCTCAGAAGTGTCAAGCACAGGCGGTGGCAGCACGCCAAAATATTCTTGCAAGATCGAAGTAGAGTAAAAGTTGTAGTTGAACCCAAACGAGAGAGAACGCAGACTTGATCTCGTGACTAAGCGGGCCGATATTCCGAGCGCCCGCCGAAAAGTGATGTCACTCCAGATCTGAGGTCATCGAAGGCGCTCGCATTTGATTTCCTTTTCAACTCTTTCCTGACTCTTTCACTCGATCCATCATGTCGACGTATAATGTTACTGTTCGTAGTTCTCTTCTATCTCTCGTGATTTCACTATCCTAACTCTATACAGGTATCTGGAATTTCTCCGACCACCACAGAGACTCATCTTCATGACTTTTTTTCGTACGAACTCATTTACACTCAAATTCTTATCCTCCGATGACATGTTCTACTCCATCAGATTCTGTGGAAAGTGCGCCTTTTAATATCGCATGAAACTGCCTTTCAGTTTGAACATATTACTACAGGATCGCCAGCATCGATCATAAGGGCACCGAGGCAGCGGTGAATTTTGAGAAACCTTCCGCTGCCAAGACGGCGTTGATGGTGCGTGTTGTGGATGTCGGAACGCCACCAGGACCACTGTCAGAACATAGTTCACCGCATTGACTAATTTTTATTTAGCTCAATGGCGGATCTCTCGATGGTGCTACGCTCACCGTCACTTCCGATACTGTCCACCCGGATGAACATGAAGACAGTAAAGATGAGCATATCGACCAAACCGATAAACCAAGGGCTGGAAGTGTGTTAGATTTCCCCCACATAGATTTAATTGGCTTTACAATTACTTTCATCGCAGTCGCCGCCGAATATTTGGCTAGAGGATACACTCTTTCTGATTCAATTCTGCAACAGGCTATTGAGATGGATAGTAAGTATTTCGATCATCTGGCGCCTAACCGTCAATAACTCGAAACCATAGAGCAACGGGGAATTTCGAAAAAGTTCCTATCGTATTTCAATAGCTTAGATACAGGCATCGGGTCTAGAACTCTGGGTCCCGATAAGACCATCTCTGGTAAACTGCAAGAGACGTTGGCAGCGGCGACCCAACAAGCGAAGACAGTTGATGAACAGAAGGGTGTGTCAAAGACTGCGCATGAGGTACGCGCAGTAAAAATATTACATCGTGCACAGCTAAAAACAACGGCGTAGTACTACACAAAGGCTCTTGGATCTCCCTTCGGCAAGAAGGTGTTCGAGTTCTACACATCGACCTCCAAGCAGGTCCTCGACATCCACGAGGAGGCGAAGCGAATTCACAGCACACATAAAGCGGCCACCACTCACCCAGAAACTCCCGTGGCTGCAGAGAAGACTGTTTGATCTCACAGCACACTAATATTGGTTTTGGTGACTAGTAGGTGCACTACTTATATAACAATGTCATAAGTTTCCATCAGGTAGTAAATATGTACTTCATTGACACAAATTGTCCGAGCTCGAATAGGCTCGAATACATTCCGAGAATTTAGTGACCTTTCCGGAAGATAAGATAAGATGTCAGTCGCGCTAAAATAGTCATGCTTTACATAAGCTACAGGCTCCTTCCGATTTCCTCCTCCTCGTCTTCGATGTTGCATCTCCAGAAAATAGCCCAGAGGGTTAGTGCAAACACAATTTAGGTTCTCAAAACTCACTCTCTCATCCAGGAAACTCCTCGCAGGCTGTCCCAATCTGCTCTCCGAGTTAGTCAGTCACGGACTCATAGAGGTTTCGCGACTGCTTCAGAACCATACGAAGTTATAGTCATTGGCGGAGGTACTTTGTAATACCCACTATTGACCCTTCTCGTTGCTCACAGGTCTTTACTTGCAGGGCCAGGAGGCTACGTCGCCGCTATTAAGGCTGCTCAGCTGGGACTGAAGGTTTGTAATCAAGCAGCTTGACCGCGAAAAAAATTCTGATATAATGCGCAGACAGCATGCATAGAAAAGCGCGGCGCCCTTGGTGGAACCTGTCTCAACGTTGGATGCATACCTTCAAAAGCAATGTTAAATAATTCGCATATGTACCACCAAGCTCAACATGACATGCAGCGTCGAGGTATTGATGGTGAGCGGGTGAAATGAATCGTCAATACGTGCCGAAAACACTAAATCATTTTTGCAGTCTCCGGTGTCAGTCTCAATCTTTCTACCATGTTAAAAGCGAAAGACGACGCCGTCACCGGTCTTACAAAAGGCGTTGAATTCTTGTTTAAGCAAAATAAGGTTGACTACATCAAGGGTTCCGCTTCCTTCGTCTCTCCAACCACAATTTCAGTCGCCTTGAATGACGGAGGGGAAACACAAGTTGAAACCAAGAACGTCATTATTGCTACTGGCTCAGAAGTTGCACCGTTCCCTGGAGGTGGAATTGTGATCGACGAGGAGCAGATAGTCAGCTCAACAGGTGCCCTGTCACTACAAAAGGTCCCGGAGAAAATGGTTGTCATTGGAGGAGGTGTCATTGGTCTTGAGCTTGGTAGCGTTTGGAGTCGACTCGGGGCAGATGTGACCGTGGTTGAGTTCTTAGGCGGTATCGGTGGCGTGGGTATCGACGAGGAAATTGCCAAACAGTTCCAGCGAAATCTCACAAAGCAAGGATTGAAATTCAAATTGAACACCAAGGTGCTTTCTGCCGAAAAAGAGAACGGCAAAGTCGTTCTTAAGACTGAGGCTGCGAAGGGTGGTAAAGAAGAAACTGTGAGTTCGATTATCCCGGGGTTATCGGTTCCGACTCTCATGCGCTGTTTTCCCTGTACAAACTCTAGCTTGACGCCGATGTCGTCCTGGTCTCAGTTGGTCGTCGTCCCTATGTCACTGGCCTCAATATCGAAGCTGTTGGTCTTGAGATGGACAACAAGGGCCGTATCGTTATTGACGACCAATTCAATACCTCTGTGAAGAACGTCAAGTGTATTGGTGATGTCACCTTCGGACCAATGTTGGCACACAAAGCCGAGGAAGAAGGTTAGTAGTTGCTGCTTTACTTTCTTGTTAACATCTTATGAAAACCTACGCAATACAGGTATTGCTGCTGCCGAATACATCAAATCCGGTCACGGACATGTCAATTACAATGCAATCCCTGCTGTTGTTTATACTCACCCGGAAGTGGCCTGGGTCGGAAAGAACGAACAGGAACTCAAAGCCGCTGGCGTTCAATACAGCATCGGAAAATTCAACTTCACCGCTAACTCACGGGCTAAGACTAACCTTGACACTGATGGATTCGTCAAGATCATAACGGAGAAAGAGACTGACAGGATTATCGGTGTCCACATCATGGGTAGGTTGATTCTTTTTCGCCTCTCAAAATACATGCTTAAATCAATGGGCGTAGGCCCCAACGCTGGTGAAATGATTTCCGAAGGGGTGTTAGCTATGGAATACGGTGCCAGTGCTGAGGATGTAGCACGTACTTCTCATGCCCACGTTAGTGTTTCCGTCAGCATTCTACCGTCGGTTCTAGGCTCAACGATGCTTTTGATTTATAGCCGACTCTCAGTGAAGCTTTCAAGGAAGCTGCTATGGCTGCATACTCCAAGGCGATTCATCAGTAGAAATAATTGAATGCAATTTGTTCATAGCGTCTTTTCATTCTTTACTTGGAATTTATCATTAATACTCATGTAATTCGTTGATTTCCCGGGTGTGGAATGAACTCGCCGTTTTCGACTGCTCCCGGACTGCTCGATAGGTATTCCGCCAAAATCGTGGCAGATGTTTTCGGTAAGTTATCCGTATGTTTATTGTGGAACTTGCAGGTAGCGGTTCATTCTTGCGACTGAACTCCTTTTGGTCTTCATTCCGTTTTCATTCTTGTTGCGTGGACGTGCAAAAAAAACATACTATAACGTATACCAATCCGATATCAAGTGACATAGGCTGAAATAGTTTTTTAGTCTAAGAAAAGGTGATTACGACACTCGTTAGCATCGTCGTTAAGAATGTAATTCTTATTGGGCCTCTTCGCCTTTGCAGGATGAAGCCCGAATGAACTTGCTGACGCAAGAATGGTATGCATATCTATTATATCTATTGTCCACCTTGATTAGGATAGGCTGGTATCATAGGCCTCCAAGTGGCTCTATACTTTCGTCTCCCCTGACTTCGAAACATACCGTTTGGAGACTTTTCATTCTTCATCAACTTGTATGGGGAAATTGTGTCCCTGTCAAGAATATATCTGACCCACAGGAAGACTTTCTAGTCTGTTTCTCATATCTATCCAAACTGGTACAAGCGTCCTTTCGGAACAGAAGCGACAGCTATGTATAAGCGCGCAAGTCTATTAGATGCAGCTATCTTTTGTGCTTAAAAGCCTCTTCGAGTGAACGCCGCCGATGCCAAATTGCACATCTAGGATTCCCTCCTCTATCTGTATTCGTCAATGTCTTCCGAAGTTCAACGCCTGCTCGACACCATCACTGGGGCCGTCAAATCACTTGATGTGGCTTGCTCTAGCAGCGGGACCGTAGTTCCGAACATTAACGAGCCTTTTCAACCTTCCTCAGAAAATTTTCGCGGCAGTCATGAAGCTTTACAAGCTGCGAGGATCATTAGCGCGGCCGCGTTGCAGCTAGAAGCTATTGTTGCACCACCCCAAGTCGTTTTGTATCATGTTTTAGGAGGGGTAGGTCAAGATCGTGCTCAAAACTTTTTTAGTGTTTTGATACCTTGGTTCCTTAGTTTTTCAAGTCAATGGCTTTGCGAGTTTGCTTGGAATCTAATGTCACCGAGATATTGAGAGAAGCTGGATCAAAGGTCTGCATATTACAGCTCCGGCCTTTTCGCACTGTCAATCTTTTTCGTTGCCATTTAGGGGATGCACATCTGCGATATCGCTAAGCATAACGGTCAAGATTCTCAGAAGCTCGGTATGTGTTTTGCAAATCTTCTTGGCACTTTCTGCTCATTATGTACAAGCTCGGTTTCTTCGTTACCTTTGCTCGAACCACGTCTATAGGGAGGTCTCCCCAGATGTATTTGCGAATAACCGCGTTTCAAGTCTACTTGACACCAAGAAGTCTATCGAAGAACTTCGCTCCAGGTAACCTTCTCAAATTTAGATCCATACAGTTTTCCAACAAGCTCTGGTAGACCGCTTGATAAATACAAAAACACAGACGGCATGGCAGCGTTAGCGGGACACCAGTGAGTCTCGAGCCCTTTGAAAGAATCGCATCAACGAATCACTCTACCTCAGTTTAGATGAATGCTTCAAAGGTGCAGCCTACGCTTGGGAAGCACTCAATGACCCAAACATTATTCATGCTAAAGAACATATTGGTACACCACTTAACAAGGCATATAACGCACAGACGCCATACTTCAAGTTCATTCAAAATGACGATCCACGCCGTCTCCGGTTTGACGTCAGTATGCAGGGCATGGAAAGACTTCAGCCACCTGATACAACCTTGAACGGTAGTGTTACATTGCTTTTTCTACGATGTAGCCGTTACTCAATCGCTCCTTTCTGTTTCAGCTTTTGATTGGGGAAATTTGCCAAAAGGCTCTAAAGTAGTGGACGTGGGGGGTGGGGTTGGGAGTGTCTTCTTTCCCTTGGCGGAAAATTTTCCTGAACTCAAACTAGTCATTCAAGACTTACCTGGAGTCATTGATAACGCGAAGAAAGTATGCATAATCCTGACGATCTTCAAGCGTTCCAGTTTTGAGGACATGTTTTTGATTTTAGATTTGGTCAGAGCGAATGCCATCTGCGCTGCAGACTGGACAGGTCAAACTGCAGGGTGAGCTCAAATAGCTTCCGCAAGTTGTGAATGTTCAGAAACTTACCTTGACATGTAAAGCTCACAACTTCTTCAACGAGCAGCCTCACAGAGACACATCAGTATTTTTTCTGAAGCATGTCCTTCACAATTGGTCCGACAGCAGTTGCGTGGAAATCTTGAAGCGACTTCGGGATGCTTCGGGAGAATCAACGAGATTGGTTATAATGGATAGTGCTATGCCTTACGTGTGTCGGTCTCAAAGTCAGGAAACCCCACCCACAACTATACCGGGGATAGAACCAGAAGAGGCGCCAGATCCCTTATTGGCGAACTATGGGGCGCTGAACGAGCTGTCCTACGTGCTTGATATGGTGGTAAGGAAGTTCCGATCTACTTCTCGAAGTTCCCGCTGTGTATCACTGATGGAACTCCTCGTGCATTTCAGATGTTTGTGATACTTAACACACAGGAGCGCACATATCAGCAGCTAAATAGCTTACTAAATGATTCTGGATGGTCTGTTTCCTCTGTAAGACGCAAACCAGGGGATGCTGCTTTCGTCCAGATTGAAGCCAAACCTCAAAGATATCATGAATCTGATAGTACTAGTAGTCAGGCAAGACTATAGCGCGTATACTCACGGGCTAGTGCGCAACTAAAGACATAGCATCTGCATATATTATTTTCAATGTTTCATACTCTTCTGCTAATCAATACGTAGTTTTCGTACGATACACGGTCGTGTTCTGTCGTATTATGAGCCTTTCGACGTTACCGAAGTAGCCCCAATTTCTTCCCCAGCACCCCATTAGAGCCTTCCGTAAGGTTGAGTGTACGGAAGGCCAACAAGAGTCTGACGAAGGAGGGCCCACCCACGTTAAATTAAATTCAACAGTACTTCAAAGCGGGAACAGCCGGATCGTATCCGAGCTCATCCGATTCGTGTATTAGACAAACATCTCTTCGACTAGAACCGCCACGATCTCAACGAGCCTCAGCAGGTCTAGCTCCGCTCTCTCAACTCGCTCAGACTCAGTAAACCTCTCCTCATTTGCGTCCCCAACTCCTTCCGCTTCCAACACTGAACACCGATTTCGCTGGATTTAGCAAGAACCAATTCTGTGTTATACAATCAAAATCCATTCAAGCATGATTCATACTCGCCAGTCTTCACTCTTCTTTCTGTTATTTTTCGGGTTATGTCTCCTCAATATTCGTTTTGTTGCTGCGCGACTGTATCCTACTCGCCCTGTCAACGGCACAGTATATCACTGCGGGAAATGTGATCCCATTACGTGGGTGGACGATGGCAAGAATCCAAGCATGCAGAATTTGGGGCTGCTCACCGTGGATCTCTATTGTCAGGGACAAGTACGCCCTTTTTTCATAACATCGAAAGCAGACCATCTCGCTAACCCGGTATCTCCTGCACAGTATATTTTCACAATTGAACAAGCAGACCCAGACAAAGAAATGTTGATGTTTTGTCCTCCTTCCCCTAACGACTTCCAATGGCCGCAAAACTGTGATGGCTAGTAAGCTCCATTTAACTTGGGTTCTGGTTTGGGCCTGATACGTTGGTCTTGGCAACAGTACTCTTCTTTTCAATGGGGATAACTCTAGCGAAAATTCAACTATCTATACTCATGATTTTCATATATCCGGTACTTCTCGTGCGGCCAGGTTCGACATCAAGAATCACACGGTGGACGAAAATCCCAATCTCAGAACAGCGTTGGGAGTCAGTCCTCCATCTACGTTATCTTCTACGGCTTTTGTCAATCTACCTACACCGACCGCTCCTGCTTCAACTGTGAATGAGCGACCTCAAAGTTCCGATACAAGTGCGACCACTGTCTACGCTGATCCTCTGCCCGGTTTCAACAACGCTAATCGTCCACATCACAATAGCGCCTTCTTTTCGAGAGGCGTCGACATGGAAAAGTTGAAATTCCGATTTGTTTTCATTGTTTGGCCGGCATTGATTGGTATTTCAATGGCCCTGTAGATGGTATTATTGGGTTTATCATGCACCACGCGACACCTCGAGATTTTTTGCGAAGATTTCCCATTGCACAATTTCTTTCTTTTATTTGAACTGCGTAGCACTCATTGAATTCGATTTGTGCATCCTTGTACTATATTCTGTATCTAGTAAACCATGTAATTATTGTTCGGGAAACCCATGTACGGCTACCGAAGTTCACTCTATGTTGGTATTTGTAGATCAGATATGAACACGTCGAACCACCTAAATGAACAGACGAAGGCATGTAGTATCTATTTGTCTATATAACCTGTATTGATCACCAGGTATCAAGCAAATTGCGCAGCTTCCATTTCAGCAACTTTATGTTGAATCATCCCCTGATGTACTCCATCTCGGGGAACGACTTCGCAGTCAAGTGAAGTCGTGCCGCTGTAATTTCATTCAGTTGCAGTAGGGAACACACTCAATTCAGCAAACACTCACTGGATCACTCCCGACCGGCGAGCTGTAGATGTCTTACCAGATTCCCGCAATTGAACGATGTCAAAACATTTGAGGACAGATGCAATTGTGATCCATACTGATACCTCTGCTAAGAATCGTCCAGGACATTCCCTTGACAGAAGGAATTTGACGATCAGCTAAGATTTGTTCAACTTAAGATGAAGGGCTCACCTCCTTCCGAAACCAAATACATAGTCCCGAACGGGACGAGCACCACCCCCTTCCAGAAATCTTGTTGGATCGAAATCGTTTGGCGATCCTTTGCCGTGTTCGTGGCGGGAAATGCTACGTGAGTTCGCGAGAATGACAGCACCTTTCGGGATGAACATTCCCTTGTAGACATCATCCGCATGAGCACGGCGAGGGAAGCCTAACTCTACATCAGCTATGGATGACAGGGAGCATTTTGTTTCATAGTACCAGTCGGAACAATGCTCTCCCATCTGATTACCTCCTGTAGAAGTGCATCGAGGTATGGTAGGGATTTGCGGTCACTCATGGTTGGTAGCCTGGCACCTAGGACACGGTCCAATTCTTCTTGCGCTTGTGTCTGTACCTCTGGATTTCGCGCCATTGCTTTGAAAAAGACACGAACAGTGGAGGTAGTGCTCTCTGCGGCTGCCATAAACATAGTTCCAGAAATCCATTTCCTTCGATATTGAAGCTCAAATGAGACATAGAGAAAATATTTATAAAATAAAAACATACATCATTTCCTGGAAGTCCTCGGTGTCAATATCACCTTGAACCTCTTCGCTAGATAGAATAAAAGACACAAAGGAAGGGAGAAAAGTCGCGTCAGCCTGGTGGATCATCAGAAAATGTTGTTATGCGTATGACGGGTTGTTTCTTACTATGCGTCTCTTTGCATCTTCAAATGGACTCCCAAATGCTTCATTAACCAACGCATTCAATTGCTGTGCATCGCGCTTGAAGGAAACCCAAGAGGGCAAGTACTTCACTAGTGGTGGGTCTAGACATACTGAGAAGATGTGAAACAACAGGGTACGCACGGAATGGAAGAAAATCCACGATTCGACTTCCAGGAAGAACATTTCCTGCAATCTTATTTATACAATCCATAGTAGTTGTGATATACTAGAAGAATTTGTCAGTTTGCAAGCTCAAAGTGTGGGAAGCAGATATTTACATGTTGGTTTGTTCCATCAAGTGTGATACCGAAAATCAATGACAGTGCAAGCTGGATGTTCCTCCTGAATCTGGTTCAATATTACCATTCAAATTACATGTGGGCATAGCAGCCTACCGCTCGAGCACACTTTCAAAATCTTTCGGCAAATTTAGCAAATCTTGCATTAGGATAACAGCATTATCCTGTAGCGCAGGAGAGTACTGGCGTACTGCACTAGCTTTGAAAGCCAAGTTTGCAATGCGACGTCCGCGGACACTCTCTTCAGAGTAATCCATAAAACCTAAAGACGACCAAATAAGTGAGCAAGAAAAATCGTGGTAGAAGCATTTTCATCACCAAAACTCTAGATATAACCAAATTTGAGCTTTGTGATATTCATCGGCACTAATTATACACTTACTTTGTCGAGTCCCACAAGCTCCCTCACAAAAGGCATTTTCGGACGGTGCGAATAATTTCCCGCACGCCTTTCGAGAAGGTCAACGCAGCATTCCTGAATTGATCGTCGGTAGCTGACATGGGTAGTGATATGTGTATCCATACCAGGGTATTGAGGAAAATGACAGTTAAACCAAAACATTCCAAGCTGACGATATCACCTATAGGTTGCAGTAGTTCAGCACTATCTCACATTCTGATATAAGAATATGAACCGACCATAGGCATCCTGCCAACTATCCACCAAAGCCAATAGGTCGTCTGTCTTCAGGAGATCAAGAAGATTTCCAAGAATCCAGTTGCGAGGAGGTCCTGGGGGCAGTTGGGCCGTGCGGCGCTTTTTGTCGGCTGCAATAGCCAAAAGAGATAGAGATACGAGGGAGAGTCCACTGGCCAGAATTACTGTAAACATTGTGTGCTGTATATTTGCGTAAGGAGATCGGGGTAGACAATTTCTGGAGGCAAGAAATGACTTTGTGTGATAGCCGGTATATATTTCGAAAAGCTCATGACTACCCAATTAATATTTCGGCGGTGAAGTGGGCAAACTGTTTGAGATTATCGATGAGTACGCAAACGAAACGCTGTGAAGCTGTGGTGCGGTATGTGTAATATTACATAAGCATTCTCGCCGCCGGATTCATCTCGTGAAATTTGTGGCCTGAATCAACTAAGCACTATTACTTTGGCATCAGATTAGCAAATTTCCAGCGTAGGGAGGCGGAGAATCGACCTCAAGTGGTAAGAATGTTACTAGCACCAGGTAGGACAAGAACTCAGCGCCCAAGTATGCGCTATATCCTGGACAGTAATTTTGCCAAAACTGCGCCCTTGAAGTCTGGTCAAGATTCCGGGGGCCTTTCTCGGTATTTCACAAGTCTACAACTTCGACTTCAGGATGAACCGCTTCGAATTTTGGAATAGAACAACCTTCCGTTCATACTAAATAACTGTGGAGAGCTCCATGCCGCACGGGTCCTCCATCCTTTTGCCGTGGAAGGTTGCCTCCCTCCAAATCCGCTCAATTGAAAGTCAGGTCCCATTTACGCAGCACCTTCATGGGGCCGTTCCCACCGCATGGTGCATAATTTTGTGGGGAGTTAGTATTCTATCGAGTAGCCAGTCGGCCGCAGGAGCTAGCTATCTTCACTGTATTGAGGTGCGCTTGTCTGTTTCAGTACCAGTCAAGAAGCTGAAACTGACCCGTCTCTGGAGTCTTCCTCGGTCCGAGTCATCTCGAAGAAAAGCGGTACTATACTCTACGCCTCCTCAGCCAATTTCATTCAACCCAGTGGAGCATGTTATAGCATAGCTCATTGAGACGAAAATTGTCGTCCGCTGAAAGTGGAAACACTCTTGAATATTAAATTCGGGCGATGTGATGTGCATTTAGGTATTTGGTGAATGTCAGTTGCTCATTTCAATTTTTTTGTATTGGAGAACATCATATATAAAACTTCTTCGAAGGGCTCTCAGTTCATCTCCATACCATGGAAAACTTGAAAGTTAACAATCCACGTTCTCACCTGAATATTTGTCTTTTATCCCTAGTCATCATACCTTCGATGTATTTCATCGGCATTTCTTGGTTGACTTTTGTAGCAATTCTAGTGGCCACCGTGACCTTCCTTGGTATACATCTTTCGGCAAGGGTTCGTGTCACTCCTGCTGGCCTCAGGCTCTTTGGAGTTGTTGCAGGTTTGATGCTTCAATTACAAGATCCCCGGTTTGCTCTCTTGGTATGTGAATTCATCAGGAAACACGGAATTTTCTATGTATCACTATATAGACTCGATCATGATTATAGTCTCATATACAAGTCCCCTAACCTGTATCACTATAG
>MU795534.1:0-18433 GCA_027886305.1 Lentinula aff. lateritia | reverse complement strand
AAAATAGGTAATATTTCGAATTAATAAATTGCTTTTTTTGCTAAAAATTTCCCTCTATCTTTCACGGGTGGGAAATTTTGCTGCGCCCTCAGTGAGTAGGCGGGGCTTCCCCCTCGGAATGGGCAGAGGTCGATGGGCGACATATCGCTGATTGCGACTCTCGCGTGAATATTGCCTTTGTGGTCATTGAAAGCATCGTTGGCCAATCATCGTTCCAAATCAGCACCTATAAAATCCATGGTCACTGGATCCATTCTCAGTTGACTCGCCATAACTGTGAAATATGTCTATCGCCCAAAATTTTGTCAAACACGGGAAGAAAATCCTTGCTATCGGAAGGCAAGTCTATCTTTCTCTTTCAAGAGCTCAAAATTTAGTCTATACATAGAAATTATGACGCCCGTAACGTTTCAACGTTTCTTACAGGAATCGGCCAACTTGATATGTAGCTATTATAGACATCAAAGAGTTGGGAAATCCACCCAACGCTGAGCCGTGGTTTTTCCTCAAGCCCACCACTTCGTATTTGCGGAATGGCGGAACCGTTCTGATTCCCGAAGGTGTACAGATGCATCATGAAATTGAACTTGGTGTGGTCATTGGCAAAGATGGCAAGGATATCGAAAGAGAGGATTGGGAACAGTGTACAAAACTTTCGTTCCTGTTTTTCGCCTTATAGTTATTCTCATCGCGATTTTGTAGATGTCGCAGGATATGCTCTCGGAATCGACATGTACGTTGTTCGAAAACAATCTGCCGCTCAGATCACTGTACATTCATCAGGACCGCCCGGAACTTTCAGCAACTTGTCAAAGCGAAATCCTTGCCTTGGACAAGCGCGAAAGGCTTCGATACATTCTGTCCTATCTCTGATTTCATTTCAAAGGAGAACATAAAGGATCCAATGAATCTTGTTCTGTGGGTAAAGGTGCGTCAGGAGTATCATCCATAAAATCATTCAAGAAACCTCATCTCGTCATGGGAGATCAACGGAGAAGAAAGGCAACGGGGGAACACTGCAGAAATGATGTGCGCATCCCCTCCCCCTCTAGCTCAAACATTTTCCAACATTTCTTGTAGATATGACATCCCTGAGCTCATACGGCACTGCTCAAGTATTATGACCCTTCAGGCATTATCGCATTTCGTGTATTCTATGTATTTCTCTGACCTTTGTATGGACACAGGAAGGGGACCTTATACTCACTGGCACACCCGCAGGTGCATTAGGTCTCATCGTCCATGGAGACAAGATATCCGCTGGACTGGAAACACCCGAAGGAGAGGTGTTAGCAAGCTGGGATGGAAATGCAGCAGATCGTGTGGGTGGATACGTTTTCATCCAGAATGCATAAGTGGCTGGCCAGGCGCGCGTTTTGCAGCAATAAATCACGATGTCTATCTGGCGTTAAATCATACAAAGACCCATCCAATGTACGCAATAATTATCAACTATAAGTTCAAATGCGGGCAGAAGCTGCCTCGTTCGACTGTTCCATCTCTCAAGTTAGTTTGACATCTATGTCAAAAAGTCAAGCAATACCCACAGGATGATTTTCCTTCACCACCCAAAACTTCCGGACCTTACATTTCTCCCCTACCTCCCGAATCTTAGCTTCAATTGCATTCTTCTTCACTTTGTGTTCCCGTAACTCTTGTGAGACTGCCTCGACGAGTACCGTCAGGTTAGCAGCCTGAGCAGTGTTGATCTTGGACAGCAGTATGGGTAGGTGTTCATCGGGGAAAGCTGTCTTGGGAGTGAATGCGGACTTCTTTGGTCCTGATGGAGCGACGACGGGTGTTGGCGAAGATCCAGTATCGGTTCCCCTCGCTGTTCCAGCCTGGACAATGTGATTTGGTAACGCAGGAACGGCGAAACCTTTCTCTGAAGCTCTGGCTGATTTTCGTTCCTCTACTGGGGAAGAAACGAAAGTGAAAGGATCGACGGGAAAAGGAGTGTCTGATTTGCAATGTTAAAGGTGAATCAAACCAAGATAAAATGGTACATTACCATTAAGAAGACGAATGCGGAATGGGTCGAACATGCTTTCATTTTGGCCGATGGAATTTTCCCAGCACGGACCTTTCGCAAAAGGGACAAGCGGAACAACAACTTTGCGCTTTTTGACGGTTTGGGGAGGCGCATCATCGGCTCTACGTTTCGGCAATGAATTTGATATTGGCGAGCCTGCGCGCTCATCAGCAGGAATGTCCTCTTGAACTTCGTCGTCTTCTACGAGCCAATCGTCGATATCCGAGTCTTGGTCCTCAGTAGCCACATCATCTTCAGCATCATCCATAACATCGTCGGCATCACCCGCTGGCTCTTCCTCCCAGTCCTCGCCACTGTCATATCCATAATCGAGTTCCAGGACGTCTTTCGCAAATGGAGTCCGAGCTCCTATCAATCGGGAGCTTCTAGTCCAAGTACCATAGTATCCTGGTCGTGACTCCTCATCGAATATGAAGACCTTGCCAGGGATAAGGATACGATCGGAAAGCTTGTGGTGTATCTTTCGCACAGACGACGTATCTCCAAAGACTTCTACTTCCGAGAGTTGTTTCATGAGATCTCGCACGGAGACTGGGCAGTAGGTCTTCATTCCATGTGTTGCTGATTTGGGTGGACGCTTCCACGTCTTCGAAACGGGTGGCGGTAGCGTTGAAAGAATATGAGATAGACGTTCTGGTACACTGATGAGTGGGCGACGGTGAGTACAAGATTAGTGAAAAAATCCATACCTCGGGCACTCGTATTGACGGCATCGGCGTTCGTCGATGAAACCGGAGGGCTCTCATCTTCGTCTACGATAATGACATCGTCGCGTGTTCCTGCGGTTGGTTTGCGTTCGAGAAACGCGTTTATTGGAGCCAACTGAGCACCTTTCTTCAGTGAAAAGGGCTTAAAGGTCTTGTCAAAGTCCGAACAGCTAGTCGAAGGTCCAGCGATAGCTGATACAGACACTTTACTGGATGATGTCTTGACCTTGAGGTTGAGCTTGGGTTTGGTGAAGAAACTACTCATGAGAGACTTTTGAGCATCCTTTTCCTTCTTCGCCTATTATCATTCATTCAGCAAAAAATCACAACGTCTGCGTAAGGAAAACTATACCTTCTCTACATCCTTTTTTGGCTTACCGACCTTTATCTTGATCTGCTCCGTTTATGCGTTTTCAAGAAAGAACTTTCGAAGGATAAAAAAGAACTTACATCCCCGTTCTCTGTCTCGTCAGCCTCGGGTGGGTCTAGGCTATGAGTACTGCTAGAAGCCTGTCCTGGGCTTTGCATTGTTGTCGGAATAACAACGGCTTTACCCTTGTCATTATTTTGAACTTTGATGTTAGCTTTGAGATGAAGAATGCTGCGTTGTTCTTCCTCGGGTATCGCTCTGAAGATTATCATCAGATCGTTCTTCGCCTGCATAACATATTTGAATAAAACGCATGCCAATACAATATAAGCAATGGGAACGCACCTTGACCCTCTCTGCTAGTCGATTCGACGCTTTCTCCTGTGCATTTTTAGGTAACCAGTGTCGGTATGACTCCCTCACTTCCCAACGCCAAACACAAGTCGAGGCTGGAGCTTTGACTCCTAGATCAGTTTCTATTCCATAATTATTGCGTTGTGCTACTGTCTGGATCGCATCCTCTATGATAGATGAAGGGAGTAGAAGAGCTCGCGAATGCGCGTCACCTTCATCACCATCATCGTCTGGGGGAAGAAGTTGAGAGTGTAGGTGCTTTGTCAGAGCGGAGAGGGTCTTGTCGCTACCATGTTGGTAAGCTTTTGTAACACGGAAAGATTTCAGGCGCACCTCTCGTGCACTAATTTCGCGATAAGCGGCTTATGCTCGTCTGTGATATTGACTAGAGCCGAGCCATGATTGATTATAAGCTCTTGGATCATTTCTCTGAAATACACCAACTCTAAGATCATAGGTGAACGACCAATCATGAATAGAGACGCGCGGGCGATGGACCTTGCAATGTTTCTGAGTGTTTTTCGAACGAGAGAGGCTTCTGCTTGAACAGAACCTTTCCGTTCTTCAAGTCGACGAGGGCTGCTTTCCCCAGAGCCTCTATTGACGCGTTATTGAATTCGATGCACGCGCGTTTTTCGAAAATTAATACCTGAGTTGATAGCTAAAGATGAAATTCCAGTGGGTGATCTGACAGGAAGCAGGAGTCAAATTCACCTTTGCTGCTTGAGGAGTTGGGCATGCCGGTCAAACGACTTTTCGTGAGGGGAACAGAGTCAACAGACCTAAGTCCTTTTGTCACACTCAAGGACATTGGTCACGCGGTGTTATGACCTCTTTCTTCAAGCCACAACCTCAAACTGTTAAATCGACGCCAAAACACGTCGTCGATCCAATTTTACAGCCTTGGGTCGAAAAATAGTACTGCTGTTTCCCTATCCCATGCTTTTACACTGAACACACTACAGTCGTCCCAAGACAATCGACGATGTCTCCGCACAGGACCATACTGTCGCCGTGTTGCGCAAAACTTTGTCTTCTACAAATGTATGGAATACGCGTCAACCCTTTTGCAAGAGCTGATTTCTGTACGTAGCTTCCCCATATGCTCTTCTACGGACCTCCAGGTACAGGAAAGACGTCGACTATCTTAGCTCTGGCTAGGCAGCTTTTCGGGTTCGCGCTAGTCGTCTATATGAGCCTACCCGTACTGATATGCATATTCTATAGGCCTGATAACTTTCGGAATCGTGTTCTTGAGCTCAACGCTTCCGACGAAAGAGGTATATCAATCGTACGCGACAAAATCAAGAATTTCGCTCGACAAACACCTCGAGCACAGGCTATCTCTTCTGATGGAAAGGAATATCCATGTCCGCCTTACAAGATCATTATTCTTGACGAAGCGGACTCTATGACACAGGATGCCCAGGGTGCTCTGCGTCGGATCATGGAAACTTATGCAAGAATAACGAGGTTCTGTTTGGTATGCAACTACGTGACAAGGTCCTTGACTCTATCAATGAGAAAAAAGTCCGAAAGCTCACGTGCAACCTCCAGGATCATTGAACCTCTGGCTTCGAGATGCTCCAAGTTTCGTTTCACACCTCTAGACCATTCGGCCTCCTCTAATCGATTGGCTCACATCGCGTCCAAAGAAAATATCCAAATCTATGGTCCTGTCCTAGAGGCCCTGATTTATACTTCTGCTGGGGACTTGCGACGTGCTATAACTTACCTTCAATCCGCTCATAGGCTTTCCTCGTCCACGCAGCCTCCAACGCGGATAACACCTCAAGATATTCAAGAGATTGCAGGTGTTGTTCCAGACAGTGTAATAAGGGACTTCGTCATGAGTCTAGGCATCGAGATGGATACAGACATGCAGGTCGATGCAGTTGCCAAGCCTGCATTTGACCGTATCAGAGGCAAAGTGAGGGAGATAATTCGGGAAGGGTATTCTGCATCACAGATATTATCTCAAGTGAAACTATTGTATTCCTCTAATGACCGCTTTACTAACCCACCGCATGGTCAGATTCATGACACGGTGGTTTCACATCCCACTTTGAATGCCAAACAAAAATCTAATTGCGCTCTCATATTTGCTGAAGCAGACAAGGCCCTTTGCGATGGTGCAGACGAAGAACTTTGGATACTCGAGGTAGCTCTTCGGGTCCACAAAGCAATTGGATAAAATGGAATCAATACAATACTTGTATGATTAGTGTGTATCCGTAGAGACATAAACTGATTTGTGGCAGAACGTCAGAATAAAACGACTTGGATTTTGCCCGAATTGATAGCCTCTGAAATCTTGGGGCCACCGAATACCGCTTTGAACACCTCATTCCTCGTTTCGGGGATATCCAACAAATTTCGCATTTTGGCGTCTCTGAAAGAGACGTCTAACATGATATGTGACAATGCGGATATGGTAAGAGCATCTACACATTTTGAGAGCGTAGTCAAAATCTTTGAGGTTGCAAAGCATACCTGTTTCAGACAAGAGCTTCCCAATACGCCCAGGTGTCCCAACCGCGGCACCGACCTTGGTGCGTTTCAAATACGAGCAATGCTCTGTCAGCTTGAAATGGCGAGCGAACAGTTTTGCCACCTCGCCGCCCTTCTCTCCACGTAGTCGCTTGTCTTTCAGGATTCTTGTGACGTCCGCTACTCGAAGAGCCGCTCCTGTGATGAACAGCAGCGTTGGTGATCCTGGATTTTTGGATTTCTGTGATAATCGAGTATGAAGGCTCGGCAGTGCTGCAGCAGGAGGGCTAAACTATGAGTGAGTCTAGAGACGACGTGAAAAGATCATACTCTTGATAATGAAGTCGGACAAATGATCCAATGTCCTAGGTCCAGTCCAGCTGGTTGTGTCCGCGATGGAAGAAACTATACAGCAAAGAGTATAGTAAATATAATGGCATCATTCAATGTAAAAATCTGTGCCTGGTATTCGCATGTCTTCTAACTCGATAGTGGTAGATTTGGTAAAAGTCTTGGCTTGCATTGCACTCAAATAATCGGCCAACTCTCTAGGTGGCCGCTCAGTGATTGACTGAGGTTGGTCTGACTCTGCAGAATCAGTCATCTTCTGTCGCTAGTTATTTTCGCGTTCAGAACGAGCTCATCGACCTAGAAAGGGATACTCACCTTTACTTTACGTTCTTTGTTCTTCTCTCGCTGTTTCCGTTTCTTTGCTCTTCGAGCATCATCGTTTCCAGTGGATAGTCCAGCAACCTGATCCTCTTGGGAGGGTGAGTCTTCGACTTCATCTACAAGTCCGTCAAGTTCGTCATCTGAGATGGCCAGATAGTTGTCTTCAAGCACGAGTTCATCCAAGTCATCTCCTCCTACTATTGTCATGGCGCAGTACTGAGAAAAGCGCAACGGGTGACGGTCCGAGCCCTTTGATTAGACGCCCACTAAATACAAGATGCATCTTGACCAACCCCAGAAAGCTTCTACGCTGCAATCCACCGACCTGTTGACCATTATCTTCACCGCAGCGTTGATCTTCTTCTGCTTTCTACTTTTCCCGATACTTCGAGGAACCGTGGACATGCAAGAGCGATTAATTGTTCAAGAAGGTTCAAGTAACTTGAGCAGTGAATACTCCAGAATTCCTCGTTATTTTCTTATCTAAAACTGACTAACAGCTGCTGATAAAAGCTCTATCTGTAATGCCCAAGATAACGGGGATGAGTTCAACATTCAGGAGTCAGCTCGAACCAGGCAACCTTATGATGTATTCCTCGTCGTCGATGTTGAGGGAACGTGTGAGGCTGGTTCAAGTTTTGATCACCCCAATGAAATCATAGTATGTATGCATCATCCCCTGCTGCAAAGTAATTTTCTCTGAATAGACCTGAATACGGTAGGAATTTCCTGTGTGCCTCATGAGATGGAAGGATGATAAGCAAAGGCACGAACTAGTGGTCGTCGATGAATTCCGCAGTTTCGTCAAACCCTCGTGGAGGCCAACTCTCAGTAGATTTTGCAAAGAACTTACTGGCATCAAGCAGGTATGCCTTACTTTAGGATATGTGGTATGTTCGGCCACCTGATAGTGTATGTATAGTCACAGGTAAATCATGCCCCGACTTTTGGGCAAGTATTGGAGTCTGTATCCCAGTTCTTAGTCAGACACGGCGTACTGGATGAAGGTTGTTGTGAACCTTCATTGCGATTTTGTTGGTGTTCGGATGGTCCTTACGACATCCGAGACTTTGTTGTGAAGCAATGCTTTATATCAAAGGTAATCCCACTACGTCCTTGGAAATGTCGAATTGAGTTGATACAAGGCTTCAGATTGACATGCCGTCGTGGTTGAAAGGGGACGTACTTGACGTGAAAAAGATGGTGACAAGTTGGTCAATCATGCAGAACTACAGAGGCCGAAAAATGAAAGCAATGCTTGTACGTCATGTGGTCGAATACCAATTCCTGAACTCACTGCACCACTGGACAGGCACGAAATCATCCAATCCGGCCATCTTTGAATATAAGCTCCCAGCTTCGAGTTCTCGGGCTTCCTGCATTCCAAGGGCGGAAACACTCTGGCATAGACGTAGGGTTCCCTTTTTCATACAGCGCCACTCGCACACGGACTCTAATTTGTTCTTTCAGGACGCTCGGAATATTTCAAGAATAATGTCCGAATGTGCGCGTCGAAATATCCGCTTACAACCAAACACTCGTATAGATCCCAATCGTCGTTGGAGCTGGATGGGTAAATCCGGCCAAATTCTGCTGCAAATTTGACCAATTGGGAGCCTCGACAGACTAGGACAGACTGTATTCAAGTGTATTCAAGTGTGCAGCAGTTCACGGCACTGCGCAACGTGGAACCTCATGACATGTGGGATTCTTCGAGTAATTTAATCTACCAGTGGGATTGTAGCTTCAATCCTATTTTCCCTCGTCTTCGATCGATTATTCTCCTCGGGATCACACGAGAGACCGGGTACCTTATCAAGACTATCCTCCCATTCATAAGAGAGATCCCATCGTGGAAGCAGCCTGAGTATGACAATAGTCCCCGTATATTATAATGTGAATCCGCATTCGTATAGTTTCCTCTAGGTATATCACTCAGAATAAAATGATGCTTATTAAGTACTGAGCAAAATAACTTGTCACTGAATGAAAATATGAGTATGAGAGAGGAGAATCATAACCTATCTACAAAATAACACTCACGAAGTCCCATAGCGTGCCGAATACGGGAATACCTGCGTCCTTACACCCCTCCATTATCTCTGAGTTACCAATGTAATTAGAAGTAATGAAGACAACTATATGATTCAAGTCCATCATGATCAGAACATTTACATTGAGGAATAGACCATCACACCTTCAGCTCCCCAGGAGTGGTACGCTTCCTTCAAAATCTTCATGGTATCAGGTCGACCACCCCTCTGTTTACTGTCCCATAAGATCAAACGTTCCGGTCCGATGTGTCGATGAATAAGACCCGCGATGGTAGGTCCAAAGGTTTTTTCCTGATCAGAACCTTTCAAATATCCAAGTCAAAGCACGCTCCTTAGGAAGTGATCCACACCGACCGATCCAGATCAAATACCTACTTCCGTGTGAGTGGAATAGCCAAGAAGATGTGAAAAATGAACGACGTACCAGTACGGAGACTGCAAACAGGTGGACAGCGCGGCTCCGATGCCAGTTCCCGTGCATATCCGAATGCCACGCTTGTAGAGCGTAGAGGTGTTTGACACCCCGGCAAACTACATGTCGAATCGTTGAATGAGAACTCACGACAAAACATTGAGGGAGAACCGATACACACTTTCACTTCGCGGGTCCATAAGGTTCTGGGAGGATCGTTGACAAGGCTTTTCGTGAAATCCCCTGGAGAAAACAGATAAAATTTAAGAATCTGTCACAATCTGGATAGATATGTGTACCTTGTACACCAGCGATCATGTAGTGATATTTGGCATGTTTTCCTTCCCTATGAACGAGGCTCAACTTCGAAGTAGTCAATAATAGCGTCCTCTTACGAGATGATACCGAAAGCATGATACTCCATGATGGAGGAGCGGCTGATGCGACCAAGAAGGCCTTGTTGCATTCCCCTTTCAAACCGAATTATAGCGACCTTGGGCGAAGGCTAGAAGCCGGTCTGTAAACACTAGCTTACTCCCGATGATTATTGGACGCACCAATTCGATGTCAACCGGGACTTCGCGCACGCAGATCCAAGGCAAAGCGACACTAAAATATAAAGCATCAACGAAATCGTGCATAATCAAATACAGGAAACCACCTACAACACCGTCATGCCAATTGTAAACCAAACGTCCTGGTGATGAATAAGATCCACCCCACTCAAATCCCAGGTTCTGGTTACACCATTGTAGCAATCACCCAGGATAACGAACGCCCCTAGACAGAAGGGTAAATAGATACTCCTGATATAATGAAGACTTATAAGAGTTTTACAGGTAGAGAGGACGCCAATCCATCCCACAAAGCGGTGATGACGCTCAAAGACACTTCATACGATCAGAACAGTAGGTCAGGTTTAGTACCGCGGAGGACTCACTTATGATGAGTATTTCGAACCCAAGGGAATGCACTCAGAGCGCTGATCATGACTGCAAAGTTAGTCACTACCCCCATAACAAGGACTGCATCATGCTGAAGTTGATGGGCGCGGAAAGCGTTGACGACTTTCAGAAGCAGCCATAAAACTCCCGAAAGAGCACATCCAGAGTGTATACCACCAAGGTGCTGAGCCTGGTGTAAGTATTTTTCACAAGCAGACTAGAAACCGAAGCCTGACCTGAAGAACAGATGTACATCCCAGCCTCCACCATAGAGGAGTCCACTGAACAAAAAGTCAGGACCACAGAGTCCTTGAAGGGACAACAATTGAGTTACCTTAGCAAAAGCGGTGTTCACAATCCAGTACAGGATTCGACCAAAAATTTCGTTCCTCATCAATATCGCAAAGTTTAAGTTGCCAACGACCATGGCACCTGACTGCCTGATAGCGTAGGGGAAATGGCCCGAAGCTGCTAAACCGAGACCGATCATGTTAAGTCCGAATGTCAAGCAGAAGAATTTCCTGGAGAAGTATCCTAAATTATCCAAGCAGTTGCAATGGAAATACCAAGCGTACCGATAGGTATTGAACCAGAGTTTGAAAAGAATCCACTTCGAAACCTTCTTCTTTGGTTTCGGTGTCGGTTTTCTTGAGGCATCTTTGGCCTCACCTTTCTTGACTTCAAGGTACTGCGGAGGGGTGATCTCGCGCGACTTCTCGTCGCGGGGATACGCTGGAACGACAGCATCGGCGGTTCCTTTTTCTGGGTCATCATATGCCGTTTCTGTTTGAATTTTGAGTTCTGTCGCCATTGCGAAGCGCGCACCACAGTAATGGTTGAGCAAGCGGGGAAGGGAGTGGAAAACTGCAGTGATGAAAATATCAAGACAACATCTCCTCTTAAAGCTCAAGAGTTGATGATGCAACACAGAAAAGATAAGACACACAGGCGAAGGGAAATATTTACCGCTAGCGTCCAACAAGTCCCAGGAGAATGGAACAATCTTCGGTTCATCAGTGCCCGAGAGTGGCTGAATCCCGGTAATTGCAGATACACTGGAACCCCCTCGACCAAATCATTGGAAGGCTTCCGGTAACGAAACCGAGCCGTACTGATATCCATAAGGGTTCCGTCCCCTCGGGTTTAATCATAACTTGAGTAGGAAGGGAACAGGAACGTCGGGTCGTTCACTTTGCACCACTTGGAAGTTGACGAGGCACTGATAACTGGAAAAAATTAGAGTCCCATTATGGCAAGTTCCAGAATGCATGGAACGACACGTCGAAATTTTTACTAAAACAGGTCTCTTCCTCGCAGAACGATTGGTCGTATCTAAGCTGAGACTTCAATTACCGGAGTCAGTGTCCCACAATGAAAGACTCTCGCAGACATAGACAAGGGATCAGTACTTCAGTATAAAGAGTCAAGTTGGTCTAGAGTCCAAAGACTCAGTCTCGGTACCAGCTAGACAACTATACCGACACAAAGAACGTTCATAAATGATGGA
This sequence comes from Lentinula aff. lateritia, assembly GCA_027886305.1. NCBI lineage: Eukaryota > Fungi > Basidiomycota > Agaricomycetes > Agaricales > Omphalotaceae > Lentinula > Lentinula aff. lateritia. The sequence goes on along the minus strand of MU795534.1, from coordinate 6,870 downwards.
TCACAGAACTTTCGATATGCACGTTGCAAGCCACATCATGCAAGGTGGGGTATGTAAAAATGCAAAAACTAATATCATCACCGGTAATCTCATGTGACTTATTAAAGCTATTGGTAGAAACGCCAACCTCAAGTACAGACGATCCCACAAATTTATCCTTCAATGTAACAATGAGCGACAGGTATATCCAAGATGATAGGAGAAATTTAACCGTGGTTTATTCCATTTCTGCGCATTCTCGCAGCTCTCTTAAACGTTTTGTTACCTCACCCCGAAACTCAGCGATATCAGAGCTGTTTTTGATAATAGCTCGTACAGTTTCGTCCTTCAATCTGTTCACCCGTTCGACCTGTTCACGGTAACTTCGATCGATGATGTGAGCAATGATAGAGAATGGTAGGACCGTACTTACTCGAACTGTAATTGATGCAATCTGGATTTGGCTCCCATTCCATTCGCGATTGCGGCGGTCCTAGCGTTTGCGACCATCTGTTCTAAGTGCCTCGCGGTCGCGCTGGAAGCGAGAGCGTCTCGTTGTGCAGCCTAAATGTAGACATGAGCGGTCGAGCGTCACTAACTCAATTGACATATACATTATGAAGGTCGATTGCCTGTTCATTCACTGCTGCGACTTGCTTTTCCAGCTGACTTATCTCGTCCTCGCCAGTATCACACTCCAGTGTTAGCTGTTCAATCTCGTTGTCAACCTTGATTCTTTCGTTCTCTACTTCGGCGCGGGTCGAGCGTTTGGATTCTGCTATGGAGTTCAAAGTGGGTTTGATGACCTTCCGGATGTCGGAACCGGAGAGAAGCTGGCTATGATCTGAAGATGCAGTGTTCAATTCCAGTGTAAGATCGATATCGCTGTGCGGAGGAGGTAGAGGCGGCAATAAGCCTAATGTCGAGAGTGCCACGTTGTAGGTATGGAGGGTCTCTTCGGTCCCGGAAATACGGTTCGTAAGGCTTACTTCCAGCGACATGACCGTTTGTTCTGTATCTGCGATCTTTTGTTTCAAGTCCTCTATATTGCGAGACAACATTTCATATTCCGTTGTCATTCTGTTGGCTTCTTCCGGTGACAAATTTTGCTCTTTGACAACGCTATCGAGTTGTTCTTGTTCCGACCTTAACACTGCCAAGTAATCCTCTGCAAATTTTATGAACATCGAAATTAAGACAATATATGTACTCTATACCTTTCTTAGCTATTTCAGTCTTCTCTGTCGCGATTGCGACACTTAGTTTCTTTCTTCGAGATTCCCATTGTTTGAGGACTATTTGCATTTTCTCGGCGTCGCGAACGCGCGTCTCGTTTTCTTCTTTGAGTAAGATAACGGGGGCCTAGTGAGAGGGAGGTGATCAGCGTTAGCTAAATTGTACTCGGAACGGAATGGCGAACGGCGGAAGTTGTTAATATATCACACTCGATTTTCGCCTCATCCAGTTGCTGATTCTTGACCTCAACATCCTTTTGGACTCGTTGGTTCTTCTTGGCTGTCTTCAGTGTCAGTCCGATACATCTTGTGTGATGGTAAGATAACAGACCATATCGATCCTCTAACTGTTCATTCGGCTCCTCAAATTCGTCAATGTGATCTAGCCATAAAGCGTAACATTTGCTATAATAGTCAAACGCAAGAGTACGGCGATCGAAGGGATCTTGGAATTCCTCGAGCACATTGTCTGGATCTTGTAATGTTGGATGTCCGCTTCCAGAGTAGTGTTCTTTCATCTAGAGGGACAACCTAACCCTTAGCTACTTAAGCGCTTAGGACTCACTCACTTTACACATTTCCACCAACCAATGTAATACACCCAAAAGATGAGGCCATGTATGAGGACTCCCCACAGATGCAAGCCATTTGTTATCTATAGAGTGTGCGTAGGGATACCCAAGGCTTTTGAGTGCAGGAATGAATATCTCCTCGAACTTCTCTGTTGTATCGATAGGATAACATGGGTCCAGTAGTTCAACGAGAAATTCAAAAATGATGCGATAGTCCTTGCTCTGAATGTTAAGCAGTTGAGCCATGCTGATGTCCAAACCCAGATCATGGCAGAAGTTGAGGATATCTGACCGTTCCTTGCTCTGGAACGGACGCTCTCTGATAGGACGAGGATCTTTCTGCGACTGACTCCCACCTGGCAAAGGAGTGGTCCCGGATCCACTAGCCCATAATGATATACGTCGATTACTATTAGGAGAAAGAAGTTTAACAGAGTAGGAGTTCATGGAGCTTGAACGCACTTGTTCGACGGAGTTTTCCCATAGACCTGCTTTGATGAGCTGCTAAGCAGCGAGCTAGTGTTCTGAGAGCGAAGCATTGTATTTCGTGGGTTTGTACTGGGAGGAGCAGGATATGGGTTTCGAATTGCAGGGCCAGCAAGCGATATCCGGTTTGTTTGCTTTTTTGCCGTCGAAGGAAGAGGGATCCCGGAACGCATGTTCGTGTGTAGGTCACTCGAGAATGGTAAGGTAGATTTCCTCCTTGCGTCGTTCATGGCAGGTAATATTCAATTGGTAAGGTCAACGTTGATAGACTATGGAAAGTTGTCACGACCGCGTCAGTCACTGTCGCGGGTGTCACGCGATGCAGATATCCGGTTCCGAATCACTCATCATTTTATTTAGTATTTGAACCTATCTAGCTGCGAAGCTCTCTTTAAACTACATGCCTGACACGCTGTTACACCTCTTTGGTGGTGCGATTACAGCAAGTGCTCCCTCTAATCTGTTCGATGCTTCGTAAGCCCCATTCGTCCTGCTTTTCATTCCTAATCTAAGTCCAATGAAGGGAAATCCGACAAGTCCCCGATACCCAAGAGGTGCTATTATTCCCAGACTCGAGCATCAGCATCATCGTAGAAATCCTCCAGAGAGTTGAGCCAAATGATAACCAAGACGCAATTAAGTAAGAAATTCCTACCATAATCTCTTCCAAACTCTTAGTCCAACTAGGTTTCATTTCGACTCATTAGCTCACGATAACGATGCTTTGACGAGTGAAGTCGTTTCCGTGAACCTCATTCCCAACGACAGAGGAGATGCCACACCATCTATTATCACACTCTCAGGGGTTCAACGGGTCCCAAAATTCAACAAGACAAATCCTGATGAAGTCCGGATCCTCATGGCTCTATACCGGGTCGTGAGCAATGGCATTGATTTGGTTGTCACGTTCAATATTCCAGTCTTATCGGAGGACGGTGGAGCAGTGCAAGGAGAAAATTTGAACCAGGCGCAGGACCAGTTTGACCTCTTTTCTCGATCTTTGCGTATCGAAGACTTTGGTGTCTTTGTCTAGATTAAATATCTATAATCACCATCCAATTGTCCTCTGACATGTATTCACACTTCTTACCGTTGATCCTTATCTCGTTGTTCATACATGTTACGCCGCGAATCGTTCCACGGCTACATATTTTCGCGGAGCAGTGGTCCCGAAATCTCAAATACACAGCAACATCCCGCTACCGTTGATTTGGTACTTCTCCCAAAGTTCCACATGTGGTTCAAAATACCATTCCCTCGGACACGTAGGAATGCTAGATCCTTTGTTTGCATTTTTATACTCACATTATCACAGGCGGTACACGCACAGAGAATATATGATAAACGTGGGCACCACCAGGATATTATTATGATTATCTCGCACCCCCGCGGTCCAATTCATCTTCAGTCTCCGGTTCTTCAACGATGCGTTCTCGAACAGCCTCGGCAGCCTCTGCGGCAGCTTTGCTTTCTTTTTTGCGTTTAGCAGACTCTTTGAGTTTTTCCCAACGTTCTCGAAATTTGGCAATCATGGCTTTCTGTAGCAAAGAAAAAATGAACAAAGTTTTTTCGATACATGCAATACCCTCACGTTCTTCTCATTTTCATTACGCAGTGATCGCAATTCCTCCTCGAGCTCCTTCACTTTCCTCATATATTGGCCCTCGCGGGCAGTATGAATACCTGGGATCGGTAGGGCGGAGGCAGGAACATTGAGGTTGACAGAGGCAAAGTCAGGCGCTATTTGGCCTCGCTGTCCAACAAATGAAGCCCCCATGGCACGCTGTGCCTGGAATAAAACATCATAACGTGGATGAATAGCGAAGAGGAAAAGACTCACCTCCTTCGAAGCCTGGACTATACTTTCCTTGAGCTGCATGTCTTGTTCCTTCCTCATCTGTAGTACTCGCTCAGATGCTTCCAGACGTTTCTGCGTCAATTCTATTTCGGCTTTGAGAGCGACATTCTCTTTCTTTAAAAATGACATGGTGGATTCAGACGGTATAACGTAGAACGAGCCCGATAGATCGTCGCCTGATCGTCCAATGTATATCAACTATGACTTCAGAATATGATTCGGAAAGGCCAAGATTACCTTCGTCAAAGAAATCATCATCCTCTAGTTCGAGGTCTGAGCTAATTGGAGTTTTCAATGACCGGGATAACGTTTTGCGTTGCATTGCCGAGGTAGTTCTTCCCATTCCCAGTTTGCGCGTTAGTCGCGAAACCATTGGTTCCTCGGACTCTGTATCACTACTGAGACTCGAATCTCGACGTGGCGACGACGTGCCGGGAATTTCTTCGACACCCAGAGGTACAGTAGCAAAAGCAACAGGCTGAGACAAATTGTCCAGCATTCCTTGCATAATATTCCAGAATTGATTGAAGGCATCACCAGGGTCCGACTAGGGATTCAACGTAAGGTGCGAATGATACAAATGTATCAAGAACTTACTCGTTGACCGGTTAAAAGCATAAATGATTCATCAACAGTGACTTGAGAATCGGTCAAGTGTTGCTGTGGAGGCGCCGAATGGATTATACGAGATGAACCAGCAATTGTTTGCGGGTTGGAGTTGGTGTGGATTTGATTACTCTTCTGTGGTTCAGTTGGATCTTTCCCTTCGCTTTCTAATTTCGCAATCTTCCTTAAGAGCTCTTTGCCAGTTCTCCTGTGTTCATTGCAAAGCATTTGTAGCGTACGCTTCGTCTAGTAATTCCGGGTTTAGCATTCACCGCATTATGTTAGACGAAAGGAGCAAGCTAAACCGATTCATCCTCTGTACAATCTACAGCAGCAGTATATGCTTCTGCTGCCTTGAAATGTTCCTCAGAGGCTGGAACGAGCAGGCCACTATTCATGTAATCTTCGGCGTTTGCTGCGTGTTGGTGTGCCTATGTGCCAGCTAAGTGGGGAAAAATCGGTCATTGAGGATGGTGAGGTACCGTATTCATAGGCAGTTCAATGTGAGGCGACATGGGAGAAGAATTTGGATTACTAGATGTCGATGATAGAGGCTCAGGCTGGGCGTCTACGGTCTGGACTCTATCAGAGAACCCCTGATCATTACGTATTCATGCACAGTCCGGTCAAACTACTGGTACAAAGCACTGGCAATTTTTTCGACATGCCTCGTTCTCAAGTTTATTGTACACCAGTAGGAGTGGTAGGAACACGATTCAATTCCCTTTTACTTGACTTTTTTCGACCATGTTGTTCTGGCAGAACTCTCTGGTGAATTGGTGAGCTACGAAACGTAGTGCCTCTGAGTGGTTTAAGAACAGCAATGACCGGTGTTGAGTGCATCCCAAGAAGCAAATTAGGTCCAAATGGTCATGAATGTGATTCTTTTTTGTGCTTCAAGCTCTTTTTCTGGTGTTGATAAAGTCCTGTTCTTTCTCAGATGGTAGAGGCGCCCACAAGTCGTGTCAGGTTATTGGGAAGTCGTCGCGAGGACGCGTCGATGCCCAAGGCCAGAAGCCCTCCTTCAAGTCAGCAACTACCGACTTCACGAAGGGTTGGCCCAAGTGAGCCTTCGATAGGGCTTTCAGGCGGTCCGCGTTGATGGGATTTTGTACACGGAACAGGTGAGGATTTTCCTGGATGGTGTTCAAACTTCCCTTTTTCTTTCCCTCTCTCTTTTCTTGCCTCACCGATTGTTCTAGGTATGCCTGATTATTGCTGTTTTCACAAAAGTTGGCGCCTCGGTCACACGCTTTACTTTTTTGCTTCAAAATGATCCCAAACGAAAACATTGATAGCTTGCTCATTTCTCTACCGATTACTGTAAAATTTAGTGCGTTGACGTGCTGTAGTATACCTTCAGAACGCCCCATAGTTATTTCTTCAAGAATACAAAATTTTACAAATCTCAGCTATAAAATGGTGCCAAATGAAAACACAGATATCTTGCTCATTTCTCCACCAATTGCTGTAATTTTTAGTGCATTGACAAGCCATAATGAATCCTCAGAATGCCCCATAGTTGTATCTCGAATAGTGTGACCCAGGCAATAGAAGTTGAGGGACCCCACACACAGCTGGAAAACTGCATAGAGTATTCCATGGATAGAAAGTGTAGCTAAAGAGAGTTCAGTATCATGAACAGCAACAAAGTAATAAAGAACTCACCGGCAACACCGCGCAAAGAAAGTTTCTTAAACCCGTCTTCCACAAACAGCCCAACCACGGCGACACTGTGGTGTCCATCTCTCAAATGAGCTTTCATCCATGAAGACAAGTTGCGTAGCCTGATAGAAGCGTGAGTATGTTAATTTGAACTATGCTCGTTTGAATTCATCTTGCTCAATTGCAACACGCCGAAGTAGTCTGTGAGATAAATGACGAGAATGTCAGTCAAGGACAAGATATCGCACCTTCTTGAGCATATATCCAGCTTACCCCCTCATATTGCTGTAATGCTAACCTGTGTACCTCATCGCTCCTCTAACTGTTGCTGCAATTCATCAAGGTACATGTCCGGTGTGTGTGCAAGTAACCCATGAATGAGCTGGTTCTTCCATTAGTATTGCATCTATACACAAGCAAAAGAACAACATACCCTTATATCCTCAATACTAATCTTTCATTTTCTCCC
>MU795533.1:0-18438 GCA_027886305.1 Lentinula aff. lateritia | reverse complement strand
AGCAGGCTTTGATTTTTGCTTTGGGTGCTTTCGTCGCTGGAGAGCGCTCTCCAGTCAGTATCCTTGCTCTCGCGAGTATACATGTTTTGCAGATGCAGCAAAAACTTGAATCAGCTCTAACAACAACAGATCCAAGTATTACATTCACACAATTCAATTTATCATCTTGCTTACCTGGCGTTCTGAGGGGGTGTTTATTATTGGGATGACCTGGGGTAGTTGCCTTGATTTGGTTTGAACCACGCCGATGCGATGATATAACATGCATTCGCATGTGAGCCTCCTTCGTCCGGCTCGGAGGGGGCCTTTGGCCCTCTCCGTTCCAAGTACGTCTCACATGTGGTGCTCGCTTCGAAATTCTAGTTTCGAGGGGTGTCGGTGCTGGCGCACCTCCATAAAACAATTATGAGAATTCTGATTACATCCACTGGACGCAATCTTGCCGAAGGATGTACAGGGTAATGGAAGATAGACAGTCGCGAGTTGCTCGATGACGAGGGATTTACAGGGGATTACCAAAAACGGCGGTGGCTGTGACCTCGTGGGATTTGCGAATATAGAATTGATGATATTTTTCACCCTATGGCCAGGATAGGATAGGATAGGATAGTTAAATTATACTGGCTAGGTCCGATTCCCGAACGACCAGTTTACCATACTGTACATCTTCTACATAGATTACAGTAATGGAACACACATTTCTACTACAGGGGGGCGATTATGTACTTTTCAGTCTTGATGAGGAAAAAGCAGAAAAAAAACCTCATGAAAAGTACACGGTCTTCCCTGCCTCAATAATGCATGCTGAGTAAAATCTATACAAATTTTCACTTTCCAAACTCTATGCTTTAGGCAAGTTGCAGTTCATATCACTATGCACAAACACCATGATCCTTTGTTTGTAGACACATAAATACTTCCAGGAAAAACATTTGTTGCAGACACACCCATAAACCGGTGACGGCAACAAGCCGGCACATCCAGGCCGGAAAATGTGTCCGAGGTCAGACTTGTCATCATCGAGCTCGATGTCCAGAGTGCCAAATACATTGAATAGCCACCAGACTTGTAGATAGGATACAACAAGGCAATGCTGAGCCACAGATCGAATTTTGGAGCAGCCCAATAACCAGAATGTGGTGGATTCAACAAGTACTTTTCGGATGACCTTTCTTTTTCTATCAACCTTGTCGAGACATTCTTTGGTGATCATATAACCTTGTCGAGACATTCTTTGGTGATATTATATCCTTTCTATTGAGCTACTCTAACACCCCCACCAAGGCTTGTTTCGACGATTTTAGTCGTGCGAAAAGTCAAGATGATGGTGGTTCGAGAGTTAGTGGGTCTCCAGTATTGCTTCGCTTCGCTCGCAATCACGGCTCTACGAGTCAAGCTACATACCAGGGTAAGGGGAAACTCCATCGAAACAGCAAATCAAAAAGTTGGCTGGGGTTGGCTGCATAGAGCTTATATACACATACCGTCAGATTGATCATCGATATCCCCACACCTAAGGAAATTCGATTGTGATTCCCATATGCTGATGCAAAAGATACATTGTTTACAAGTTTACAAGATGATATTCATCGTCCTAGAAAAAGTAAGGCTACATGTAACCCCGATGAATCAGACTGTAAATCAGTATGCCGATAAAAATGTAAGTGAACGCAAGTCTCCTTCAGAAGTACAAATGTCACAAGTCGAACATACTCAGCAATGAGCTCTCCATTCCTCCGTCACAAAGAACTCAATATCAGCCTTTTTCCAGTTCATTCTTCTATTTCGAGGGAAGAGGCTTAAAGGACAAATTATCTATGATCTCCTAGGTTTTCGGACACACCTCTAATAGTAGAGTTTGAATTTGAGTGAACTGGACACCGAGTACTTGGGGGAAGCAGACTGTCCGAGTCATACTTGGTGAGAAGGGAATTTTGAGAGCACGTAGTGTATATGTATCTTCTTTCCATAGGTAAGGATTGATACGCTGTCCATATAAAATGTCGGGAGGTTCTCTGCACGTCATAAGTTCCAGATGACCCACGAAAACCATGTCTTTCCTATTGTACCGGGCTCATCAGGGTAGATAAGGAGGTCATGAAAGTAGACGTACCACTCGCCGGAAGCGCGGTACAAATCAATCCACCGTTAGCGAAACATTTGGTAAAAGTCTTGAAGGAATTGAATTACTCTTCGTAGTTTTCAGTGCATGACTAGGGATAACGAAGGTCCTGACGGAAAGCGAAACTTTGACTTAAGTCTCCTCTTGTTTGATAAGGTGGTCCTGACTGTATTAGACAGATGTTGAGAATGGAGAAAAGCTCCATGCTACAAATACGGCTTACCTCGAACAGAATTCGAGGTATCAGGCTGTTCGTCCTCCTCGTTAAACCCTCGCTGCATTATCAGTAGCGATATTAAATGAAGACCAAGTAGTGCTGCAATCAGATATATCGCGTCAATTCACAGTAAGTTTCAGAGCAAATGTAAGCTCACGCAGAATAGGAGTCTGTACTAAATGAGGTTTCCTTCGTTCAGCGAAGAATCCCCAACAGTGGATCATGATACTCTTGTCGAATCAACGTCTGTCCACTTCCGATCAAACCCTGATCTCAAAGACCAAAATGACCATCTTGAAATCCTGGAAATCTACGTTTTACAGTGGCTTTCTTTCGAAACGAGAATGGGTTTCTGGGTTTCGGTCGTATAATAAGCAGCGGTGTTATTATGGAAATAGAAGATCGTGCACTGGGTAACAGACACCAGCTGCTCTTGGTCCTCAAGATCAACATAAAAGAGCGGTTTCGTCCGCGTAAGAAGTGTCATAACGGTCATGGCTGACAACCCAGGGCAAAATTCGGCGCGTGGGGGATCGGAATTCCAGTGAATGCGACCAGCCAGCCCTTGTTCTCCTTGGCTGATGTAGAAAGCCCGTCTGATGACCCAACCTGCGGTAAGAAAGAGACTAAATTGAATATCATGAAATTCGTAGGCATTCGCACCGGGACGTTCGTCTCAGCCCCCAAAAATGACGGGGTTGACGGGAGATCCCAGCAAGTAATGCTGATACCGAATAATGCACCGCAAAATCAATGGGTTGCTCGCTGTTACACGTCAGGTACTTGCAGGACAGGTCGAAAAAGAAGCTTGCGGTATATTCAGTCGTTTGATGAAACAAGCAGGCTCTGTGAAACAGTCGGCGCGTAAGAAGGATAGTGATCCCTTAAGAGGTTGCGTTGTATTCATAGCATAACAATAGTACAGAGAATGAAGAGAAAGCAAAGATGCCCGACGATACAATGTATCTGTAGGAGAGACATGCATCAGTCTAATGACAACGGATGAAAGTGGTGAACGAATTAACCTTAAAGACGATATTCCCATGGATACAACTCTTGAAACCAACACAATCTATAGTCCTCTCCCGTGAGCCTCAGACGCTCTCTGATCTGTTGAATCTGCTCCTTTGTGGGTAACGAACCATTTTCAGGACGAGTATTATCAGCGAATCCCAAAGCATAACATGAACCATCTTCAAACGTAGGATCTACAAGACACCCAAAAGTGTTTGGCCATATCTTCCGAGCTTCGTCACACATGTTTTCAAGTGAAATCTCAATTGCGTTGCGTTGTTTCCTCAACTTGGCAAGATCGACGTTCTCAATGATATCTGGGTCAGTCTCGGCTAGTCGGGGAAGCATTGCTCTCCTAGGAAGTATGATTGCATAGGCAAGAGGACCGTAATCCTTTTCTGTGGGTATTTTCCGAGAGGGACGAGAGGGTTTGACAACGTCTGACGCGAGTCCTGGAGCAAATGTGACTTTAGGTTCCATAACGAACTATGGTGATGTGATTAGTACAGAATCACTGTTTATCTAGCACTCTTACTTCTGAACTTTGCAAGAATAGGCAGATGGGGGTTTAGAGGCAAGCCAAGGGCCAATCTCAAGAGCAGGTTTATATGAAAAACAATTCACACGACTGTAATGCAATTGTGGTGTACAGAACAACGAGAGAATTGATGAATCACGTTGACACCGCCAATGCTGTCTGTGATTATTTGTATGAAACCAGTTTTCGTGCAATATTGTGTGTTTCCGCTTGTTTACTCAGCTCCGTGCCTTAGTTTCTATCAATGTCTCTGCCTCTGCATTCTACCTACTCAGAATGTGAGGGGCTCTGTCGTTGATATGCCAAATCGATGATATGTAAATTGGATTTGAAGTGTTCTACCTTATAAAACTCGGTTTGGAACTGTGTGTACCTTCAGGTTGCTTCAACCATGTAGTAATTGGATATCTGCCTTGACGCAGCGGGGCCTCTGCCTTGAAAAACATACTGCTCTGCCTTCAAGGAACCAGAGTTCTGTCGCTTCGGAGATTTCTACTGCCTTCAAAGAGCCTTGTCCAAGGCTTCTGTAAATCAATTCAACTGCTTCCCAAGCGGTGACCGATGCCTTATGACTCTCTTAACAACTATATACCTGTACCGACCAACAACTTCTAAAGTACTTATTCATTGTATATACTTGTTTTCTATGTCAGTTTCTATCTATGATGCTTTTCTAGACTGCAAGTACACACACCGGAAAGAGACAAAGTTTCGCTTGACGAAATTTCAAACTGATATATCATGTGACCGGCGATATGCCTGATATAGCTTGTTCGCAGTCACATGGTATGTTGGTTATGCTGAATTATTTGAGCGGAACATTAGAGCGAGTTCACAACTACTTAAAACTTCGGATTTGCTACAAGGTTTTGAGATAAAATTGATGTTTGTCCGCAAAAGCATCACATGCATTAAGATTTGAGCAGAATTTTTTCTCTTTCTGTGAATTGGCAATCTATACTAAAAAGCGTCTGGATACATTGTCTTCGCAATTACAAGGGCATCAATCCAAAGCTGTATGACTTCCTGTTCACGAGGTAAGCGAACATGATGCTGAAGCTGTTGGTTTAGGAATATAACTTGTTCTTGAGTAAGAAGGGCTGATGGTGGACTGACGGCCACCTCATTGAGGTCTGGAGGGGGACCTCGACGGCCAAGCCAGGAGCCTGATCCTTCATGAGAATAGTGCATGCGCAGATTTCGCAGTAACGTCTCATCTTGTAATCCTTCCCAATCTACCCCGAATACTTCAAGCTCTTCGTCTGTCATTGTGAATTGGTCAAGATCATCGCCCCGCACCCCATTAACCAGAGAGTCAAATACAAACATATCTTCTGGGCTGCGGGCTGGGCCGCGCCGCTGTGAAATTCGATGACTATTCCAGGATTTGGCCCAGAAGGTAAGTTGCTCATTGATCATTGGAAGGAAAAGATGCTGAAGTAGCCATATGTGGTTTGAATTGGGAGCCTGGAGTCCATGATGAATTTCGAGAAGGGTAAACATATCGTGCCACGTCTGACTGCAATAATGGCTTACATCAACCCACAAACGTTCAATTCGAACATTGTGAACAGATCTAATCAAGAATAATATTAGCATCGACTCATTATGAATGCAATAACATACCTTCCCCAAATATATGAGCCACGCCCATCTCCCCAGGCATGTTCCATGAATGCTGCGACCCAAATGTTCTCAACACCGTGATCTCCGCGAACTCGTGAAGGAAGTCGATATTTCTCCGCTGCTGTCAAGAAAAGTGACAGAACAGTTTGTCCACGATTATTATTTCTGGCCCGCAGTCCTGTGATGAGCCTTGAATACCCATCTATGAAACCATGAATAATAATACCCCAACGTATGAGGCCTAGAATACATATGTGATATGGTTACTCTGAATGTTTGGAAAGCATGCAAAAACTCACGATGATGACCATCATGGTGCCACAATGAATTTGGTCCCGGAACAGAATATCAATATCCTCGACGGCGAATTCGAATCCGGTCAAAAATGCGGTGAATAGGGTCAATACGGATAAGAGACTGACGAATATGCTCATATGGAACCATAACATTAAGGCGGCGAAGCATTCCATCAAGCATTCTAATGCCTGCTCGGTGAAAGTGGATGCGCAAATGTCCTATCAAGGAGTCTAGTTGCTCGTCTGAGATATTAGAGATGTAACCAGATAAAGACGTGGATGGTATTGCAGCTACTTCCGCACGTATGTCGTCTGGTAACTGCACTGGTAGTGGAGCTTCAGGGTCAAGCAGCTCATCTGTATCCCTTGAATGGATGGTGCTATCGACCCTCATGGAAGATTCAGTTGAGGCGAATGGATTGGTTCCTGGGGAAGCGATACCATGTTCTAAAAGACGACGCCGAAGGGTTGAACGAGGCACATCAAGAAAATGACTAAGTCCTGTTGTTGTACGGCGATGGTAGGCAAAGCGAAGAAAGTCTGGATTGATTACTGTACGTGGCCGTCCAGGGCATCCAGTGTATTCAGTGAATACAACCTCAGGTCTCCCCGAGTGTGATGCTTCTATACGCTGTTCATATAGAGCTCGGATATCTAATATCATCACCTGGAGACTGCTCTGCAGGATTTGAGCTTCTTCTGGTTCGAATATTGCTGCATTCTGAGAGTAGCATTGCATCAATAATGTAATGAGAAGAGAATCATGGTTTTACCTCATGTGAAAGCTGAGCAAATTGATTCAAATCCTCTCCAAGGAGCTGCAACAAAAAAGGATCTGTTGGTTCCATATGAACTTGAGTAACAACCGCCTCAAATTGAGCATAGTGAGCTCGAAATGCATCCAAAAGACTTGTAGAGGCTGAAGAAGTATTCAAGCTTGTAGCAACATCTGGAGCGACTGTCAATGATATAAAATGTAGAAATACCCAAATCCAAATCTGAGCTAAGGACAAAATTTGCATAGTTGTGGACGTTGCGGACGTTGTGGACTTCTTATGTAAAAGGCTATTTCCGATAATGATTATCAATTGTCATCTCCGCACAGGAACCGGCATAACATTGAGATCTCTTTTAATTATCCTCATCTCTCTTTGGTTTCAAAGACATTTCTATGCAGCTTGATATAATTAAAAACAATACCCTTATTATTTGAAGACCAATGAAGTACTGGACGGGAAGTTCAGAAAAGCATTTAGGTATCAGATCTAACATCGCTAATAGCTAAAGTTAACCGTCAACTTCTTTAATGTACTGAAATACATATGCATTCAGGCGAATACTAATAACAGGCCAACCGTGCTTTGTCATTTATTTCTTCTCTTCTTTCTCTTTCGATACACGGAGTCCTGATTATGGACTTTACTGACTGTAGTCAAGATGACTATTATAATCTCATACTCCAGGCGGCTTGCGGAGGAGCCCATTCAAACATTTCGCAACCCGCTTCAGACTTCAATGTTGCGATGAAAGCTCAAGACTCTCTTGAGCCCAGTGCTGGAGACCACAACCTTGGAAACGAGATTGCGGTGGTTTCTGAGGTTGCAGTGTCTGAACAAGGTAAGATTAAAATCTATAGTCCAGATGCATATTTCATACACTTACCAGATTGCGACGCACAAGTCGACGCTGTACCGATGAACTCATTAGTGAACGGTAAGCATCAGAGTGTTGAGTTCAAGCTTCTTAACATCTATAATTCTGAAATATAAGCAGATACTGCGTTAAGCGTTGAAGGTTCTTTATTTGGTATTCATGATGCTTTAGGTGGCCACAGCTTTGTGTCCCCTTCCAGCGTTGATTGTCCTTCTGGTATCCCACTCTCAGTCCCTTCCAGCACCTATAATTCTTCAGGCGTTTTCTCTCCCAGCACACACCCTAGTCCTCCTGGTATCTACGATGGTCTTTCTGGCAGCATTTTTAATGGACCTCCTCCTGGTGTTGGCAACGGTCCTTCTCCCGGTATTTACAACGCCACTGCTGCTCACATTTGCAATGCTCCTGGTGTTTTCAATGCCACTGCTCCTCGCGGTTGCCATGCTCCTGCTCCTGGCGTTTATGACGCCGCTGCTCCTGGCGTTTATGACGCCGCTGCTCCTGGCGTTTATGACGCCGCTGCTCCTGGCGTTTATGACGCCGCTGCTCCTGGCGTTTATGACACCGCTGCTCCTCAGGTTCACGATGTGACTGCTCCTGGCGTATACAACACCCCTGCTCCTGGCGTATACGACGCCCCTGCTCCTGGTGTATACGACGCCCCTGCTCCTGGTGTATACGACGCCCCTGCTCCTGGTGTATACGGCACCCCTGCTCCTAGTGTATACGACGCCCCTGCTCCTCACGTTCACAATGTGACTGCTCCTGGCATTTACAATGGTCCCCATAGCATTTTCAATAATTGGTCTGGTGTCTATGGTGCTGGGATTTGCGGTTTACCTGGTGTTTGCGGTTTACCTGGTGTTTATGGTGCTGGGATTTACGGTCCACCCAGGGCTTATGGTCCACCTGGAATTTACAGTCCATCTGGCATTTACGGTGCTGGGTTTTATGGTGCTGGTGTTCATAATCCAGATGTCTATAACCCTGCTCAAAATCCCGCTCACAATTTTGCTCAAGCTCACGGTCCTGGTATCCATATCCAGTATGGTACTCCTGCTCGCAGCCATGGTCTCAGCCGTTACCATCCCTACCAGCTGACAGCACGCCAGTCGAGCTCTCGCACTTCCTTGAGTATGTCATTCTTTTGTTTCCCTTGAACGCTTCAATGACTGCTTTCTGAAACACTACCAGCAGCAACTTCTCCCGCGCAAATCCCGGTTCCGGTTTTAACACAGGCCTCTCTTTCTTCGAACGTACCTGCACAAGTACTTCCCACCTCAGTATTTCTGCCTCAGACAAACCAGGTTATACCGCGACCCAAGAAAGCAACTCAAACCTCAGCTATTACCCCCGAGCCATTGATCGAAAAGCCCTCAAAGGGACCGGTAATTTTTACATCGGCTTGCAACTTCAAGGACTATTGCAGTATGCACCAGTATGACCGGCTCTCTGCGATTTACAAACCCAGGGAACCAGGTGATGAGCAGCGTACATCGACCACCTATTATCAGTGGTCTGATGCACGAAAGCTTGCGATGGAGAGTGTTGGTTATATGGGGGGGCTGGATTTGCGAAGGTACAAGATTTGTTATAATAACGGGGAAGGAAAGGTGGAGACCCTTGATACTATTCTTGAGACTCATCTAGGCTGGAATCGTGGAACATTTAAAGCAAGTACACGGGTTTTTGAGTGCTTTGAGAATCATGCGATAAACTCTTTGTGGGATCCCAATCATATTCCAATTAATAGGACCAACAGTCCAGATTCAAATGGTAGGCTTCTAGTCGACTTAGAGTTTCTTGATACTCAAGACGTTCTTGCTTCTTCAATTAGGCTTGATTTCTCTGGACAAAGAGGACCCATATGAGGTATGGAAAGGGATTGAATATCTTTTCTATCAGCCAGGATTTTTCAAGACTGGTGACCACCCATCTCGCAATGAGCGCAACTCCAAAGAGGAGCAAATTGCTGCTCAAGTCTCTCAGAAGGATATGTCACACCACCGGAAAAAAATTTTAACTTTTCTCATACTGCGTCAACCAACCACCAATTGATTACTATTTCTTTCCTTCCTTAATTTCATAGTTTTACCAAATATACCCTGCAGTTATTTCAGTTCAAGAAGTATTACATTAGATTTCGTTTAATTATTTCCTATCGCTCCTTTACCTCTCGCTCCTTTACCTGTCACTCCTTTTCCCATAGCTCCATTTCCCGTCGCTCTATTTCCTATCGCTCCTTTTCCCACTGACCACTGACCACTTCTCGTCGACTGCTTCCCATTTCCCGTTTTCTCCATTGCTCACATCCTCATAGCCCCTGTCTTTCTATCAGTCATATGAATCGTTGTTAATAAAGTTACACAACCACATTTTCATGTCCTGCCCAAGCACGTTGACGGAGATGGTAGTTGTTGATAGTTCGCTCATTCCGTTCGGCCCGTCTTCTGTCACGCTCACGTGTGGTAGTATGAGTCCCAACACTGTTGGCTCCACCTCGAAGACGCAAGATAGTGTTTTCAGAGGGAAGCATGGTACCATGAAGTAACGTCGAGTCAAAACTCCTGCAAAATATCTATGAACATTGGCAGCAAAGAAATTTAATTACAAACCATAGCGTATTCTCATGTGATTCAAAATAATAGCCATACTGAAGTGCACAAAATGCAAACTCACTCCACTTCTTCTCGGCTTGCAACACAAACTGAGCACAAAGTGAAGGAGTAGCGTCCTTATCATAATGCTGTGGTGCTGTGTAGCCTGAACAGTTGAAGAGGTTGAGACCACATAAGCCCACTCTTTCACAAAGCGCTGACTGGTTCTTGATCTTCTTGACTAGATCAGGGTGAACAGCTCGTGCTGTTGCCAGAATTGTAGCTGACATCTGAAAATTATATCGAATATGTGAAACAGATTAGAATGATAACTAAACAAACCTCAGCCTGCTCAAAAAGTACGGTGATTCCCCATAATGTATCAGCATTGATACCTTGGTAGAACGTGTAATGATCTGCTAGATGGCCTCCTGATGGCTGCCGCACACCAAAGGGTATCATTTGCCCAACTACCCAGAAGTCAAATTTACCACCGCGTAGAACTGGCTGGACGCCCAGTGGAGTTTGTGAGTAACGAACCAGGCGGTCGAATGTGCCATTTGGACCATGTGAAAATGCATTGTACCAGATAAAATCTTGCTGTTGGATAATGAAAAAAGACATCTAGTTTTACAGATTATCACACACCAGTTTTTGTTTTGAAAATAACAGAAAAATATGTTTACCGCAACGCTGTATGACTTCTTCGTCACGTATAGCTATCTTGTGCAGCCCAATTTCATCTGGATCCACAATCTCAGCAGCTTCGCTAGCCTTTCTGCCCTATCCATACAAGCTGTAAGATAATTATATATATGAAAACTTGTATTCTGACCTTGCGAGGTTTCATGCGTTCTTCAGGTGGTACTTTGGTTACTCCGACTCCTTCCCAGCGTTCAACAAAATCCGGATCTGTGTTCAGTTCCACATCTATACGCTGAACACAACGCTTTTCAGGAACCTCTGAAGCACATTTTGTACAGTGCAGAATATTCGGTTGGTGAGTCTGTTTGTCAACATCTTTCAACAGATCGCGAAGTTCCATAGATCGTTCAATAATAAAAAATATAATTTCATTCCATTCTCTCTTGGCACGGTCCCATTGACGTTGATTCAGTCGCTGAACTTGGAGGTATTGCATAGTCCGGCGATAAAGGGCTTCACTATTGCAATCCCAGACCTAACGGTGGCTCCTCAGATCAGTATTAAATCTTACGCACAAAGAGAACATACTTGATAACCAGCGGCATCTAAGCCCCAAGAGAGCCATCTTCTCCATGCAAATTGGAAATTGTCGCTAGAGCAGAGAAAAAAGATAGCTGCAGGATTCGAAACGTTTGGGATGAGGTTCGGATGGGAGGTGATTGCCTCAATTAAGTCACGTCCGCTCTGCATATGAAGTGTATTTTCCTGCAATTGGTAAGTAAGGATAGACCATTTTCGAAAACATCCCTACTTTATTGTATCCAGCTGGTGGATTTTCCTTAAGGGATTCTTCAGCTTGCTGAGCCCATTCATCAGGTGTCCAATGCCCAAGAACATCTCCTAACACTAAACCAAAGCCAAATCTTCTTGCGTAACTGGCTTGATGAGGTTTATCGTAGTAGGCTGAACGATTTGTGAGCTCCAGAATGGTATGTGCCAGACCAGATGTCTGGAAATTGCAAGTATGCTGAAAAGATACCGGAAGAAGGATTTACCACCACAGCGTTTATGAATTCATGTTGATCGTATGTATATTTTTGTACTTTCTTCATAGCTTGTATGGTGCGTGCCACTTCACGATGACCTATCTCCAAATCTTTGGCAGATCTTTCGTCCCCATCAGCCTATAGTACAATTTATATCAGGAGAAGTGACATCCAAGTAGAAAAAACCCACCATCAACAAATGGTTTCTTAATGTCGAGTTCCACTCTTTGCAAAGTGGAAGATACGAAGTTTTGTCTGGAGATGGATCTCTTTGACGGCGATTTTGGATCTTTTGGCGCTGATGATGATGTTTATCATCATCATAATCGTCGTCGCTGTCATCATCGTAATCGTCGTCGTTGTCATCATCACTGTAATTGTCATTGTTGTAGTCCTCATCGCTGTCATTGTCTGAGTCCAAATCGGAATCCTCCGGGTCCTGTAGCTCATCCTCATATTGATTTATCAGATCTAGCGCGAGGTTCTTCTGGTGATTGAAGAGCTGAAAATAAGTTGAGTATCTAAACCATCACCACAAGGAACATCCACTACGTTTAATCCAATTTGTCTTTGCCAACTACTAAGCTCTTGCAGTGCCTGTTCTATTTCACCATAGGAGACTAGTACTTGGACACTCAAGAACAAGTTCAGAGCTTCAACGAGTGGTTGCTCAAAGTCAATGAGGATAGCGTCATGTAGCCAGTTGATAATGGTTTCACACTGTAAAATAAGAAAGTGAGGACCTCCTTATCAACCGATGGTTTTTAATTGACCTTGACCTGATCCTCCATCCATCTTTCAACCCATGGATCTCGCCATTCCTCAATGATACGTGCAGATATAACCTCAGAGCTTTGCCTGGTTTTCCGCCCTTCTGTGCCATATATGGCATGTAACTTGAGGTGTTCCTTATGAGATGAGTTGATATCTTCAGCGATGATTGAGGGAACGCTTGGAAGGACCGGATAGGGTAAAGATATATAAGACATGTAGAGCTCTTGGAAGATAAGTGAACGGAGAAAACAATCTGATCTAGCGTCTCATGTGACTTAATTATTGAGAAACACGGTGTGACTTGTTTCTCGTGTTGTTTGTTGAATGCTCCAAACACTGGCCAGCTATAAAAGCTCTGTTCGTTCTTGTCCTTTACTTTTTGAGACTCATACTGATCCTTCCGCACTAGGCTTGATTGTGTCGTCCGATGGACCTCCATGCTCATTTGCGATAGCCTAGTGAGGGCTGGTATCTGGATAGTCTCCCTTCTATATCACTTTTTATATGTGCACCTGTGTAGAATGCTCCCTCAAGTGCGTAAATTCATCTTACATGCTTACACGCTAACACGCTAACAAACTTCTAACCGACCTCCAACCGACCTCCAACATACTAATGCACTGACGAACCCCAACAAACCTCCAACGCGCCGTGAACCTCCCACGCGCCATGAACCTCCAATGCGCCATGAACCTCCAATGCGCCATGAAGCTCCAATGTGCCATGAACCTCCAACTCGCTATGAACCTCCAATGAACCTCCAACGCGCCATGAAGCTCCAACAAACCTCCAACGCACCAACGAACCTCCAACGTGCCAATGAACCTCCAACAAACCTCCAACACGCCAACGCGCCAATGAACTTCTAACGTGCTAATGGAGCTCCAACGCGCCAACGAACCTCCAACGAACCTCCAACACACCAACAAACCTTCAACGCGCCAACAAACCTTCAACGCGCCAACAAACCTCCCGCTTTGTGTGGTGGACCGGGAGCAAAGAATTTGAGCCCAAAACCGCGTAATTCGCCGTTGAACGCACCGTGTTTGCCAAAATCACGGAACCATTCACCCATCACACATGCAGAGCAGGTGGGCAGGGATTCATAACTTTTGTTGTCAACTTCTTGAATGAACACGTTAGTTCTCCCCGGAGGTTGTGGAGCAACTATCTGAGCGTCAAGCATCCACTATCCCGACACCCGAAAGACAATCCACACTAGATGAGCACATTCGGACCCGAATTCAAGATGAAGTAAAGCAGCTTCGGAAAGCAGAAGAGGAAGTTCAGGAAGAGATTCGAGCGTTGGAAAAGGAGAATCTAGATCGTGAAAAAGCTATGGCCGGGCAATCCTCAGAAGAAGGGCGGGCTGGGGCAGGATCTGTGAAAAGCAGCGCGGCTTTGCTAGGAGACTTGGAAGAGATTCGCTCAAAAATTGACCGGTTTCAAATCAGAAAGAATCTTGCCAGTTATCTCGGGTTGAAAGCAAGCCAGGATGTGCTCGTGTCACGTTACAAGTACGTTGTTATTTTCATGTGGGCAATTATAGTCAAGAACTCCATTGCACAACTAGAGAAGGTGCATGTCATTGGTCAAAATTAACAAGGTCGTTAACAATGCTCATCCTCATCAAACAGGACTACTTTAAAACATTACAATAGAATGCCGTGAATGCAGACGTTTATATCTATAAACTAGTGAAGTTCACGAATATCAATGTCCATCGTACAAAAACGTTCGTAGTCAGCATCGTTCGATTTAATACGCTCTCCCAACCGACGTTGTAGACTGATTACTGGGCTGGGAGTATGAAGAACCCAACGTCGCCTGAGAAATCCGATTTCCTGTTAGCCGCGACCAGCTGGAGGTCGAAGACAAGCGATGTGCGCTTGCTCCCAACGCCGCCATTAGTGAAAAGATTGATGACTGAGAGCGTAGCACGGGATATTCCGAGTCAGGGATGGGGGCTTGGTTTGTAACCAGAGCTGGGGATGGAGGCCTTACTGTTTTGGGCTGCGGGGGAAGCACAGGCTCAGCTGAGGGAGTTATCCTGGTCTTGGGCGTAAATGAAACACGGGGAGTTAGTGGTTTAGGCCGCGAAGGGGTTTTGTGTGTCGGGTTTGCAGCTGCAGGAGACTTCTTCTCAGATTCATCCGCAAATTTGACTTGTGTGTCAGAAGGCGGCCAAAACAGTGGTCTGTAAGAATAATTTCTGGGTTTAGAAAAAGTGGAGGCGTTTTTCATCGTGTTATGTTTCGTTATTCGTAATTCATCCTACAAGACTTTTCCTGAGCCATTTCATAATAGTTGAACATTATATCAAACTCACGGCTTCCCGCTGCTGCTTCACCTTTTGACGTTTTATCGATCGCCCCCATATTATCCAAGCAATGACAATTGCCACAGCCAACACCGCCCCCCCAGTAACTCCTCCTGCGATTGCAGCGATAGGAATAGAAGAAGTGCTACTTTTATTGGATGAGGTTGGTGTCGTAGAGGAAGAAGGAAAGATAGTGGTCGTCATCACATCAATCAACATCGGGAAGGTTACTGTAGGCATTTTACTTTGCAGGAAGAAAAGATGAACAATTCCCGATGATCTTCGACATATTGTACATACAGCGACAAGCAGAAATACTATGACTCTACACCCTCCATCTCAGCGAGACTAGCTTCGTTGAACTTTTCAGCCTCGGCCATCAATTTCTCCTCCAACGCTGTCACTTTAGCTTCAGATTCCTTCCATTCTGCCGCCAATTCCGCGTATCGTTCCTGTAGTGTCTTTTCGCGCCATTCCAGATTCTCCACTTCTTCTTTCAGCGTATCCACACGCCGAGGACCAACAGCTGCTTCGTTCGTTTGTAGGCGAACGAAGCTCTGATAATTGCTGTACGTCGTCTGTAACTCTGCAAATGTGTCCGTAACCCTCTTAGAAATCGCTTGTGAACGAGCTTGGTAACCTCCAAGGACCTTCCCCAGCTTCTTTTCATGTTTGGCGATCTTCTGCGCTTCCTGTCCCATAGTATTTTGATGTTCTGATAGTACCCTGCGATGCGCTGCTCGGAAGATAGCTGGCTATGATTGACCCAGGTTTTCGAGGACGAGTCAAAAGTTAGACTTTGCCGCACAGAAGCCCATGACGCGTGGTCGTCCACGGAGTCTGCTTTCAAAAGAGCAATTAGGCCTTCCCGTACTTGATCCACATTGGCTTCTGGAAAGCCAACCAATGATGCAAGCTCAAGATGTATAAGAGACTTTGCCGCATGAATTGATTCGTCGTTAGGAATCTCATAAGTCGACTTGGCACCACCCGGCCGCGAGGTTCCTGGAATAGGATGTTCCAGAGAATCGTGTTGTATTAGGGAAGCGAGTTCTGCATCGCCAAGCTTTTGAGCGGCGCCGAGTTCACCCTCTTCAACATTGTCGTACCGTGAGAGATGCTCCAGTAGGGTCGCAGCATCAAAGTTGGCAGGTAGAGGAAGACCAAGTCGAACGACCTGAGTTCTTCTTGACAAAATCCTCTTCTCCTCTTCTTCATGGGCGCGCCGTGACTTTGCGTCACGCTCTTCGGCATCTTCTTCAGACAACAGGAGTCCTCGCTCTTCACCATCACCTCCTTCATTTTCTTCTTCTGGAACCAGCAGCTCGAAGTTATTCTCAGGCTTCGGAAGATTCATGAATCCAGTTTGTAATGCTCGCTTCGCGGAGTGAGCCTGCAGGCGTTGCTCCCTTGGAGTGTCGCCAATGGATGGGAACCCATCGGGATTGATTGAGAGATTGTCCCTCCACGGTGTACGAAGCGGCGTGCTACCGACGGACATGTCGCAAGGAGTAGCAGACACATCCCCGGTCCCAGAGCGAATGAGAGTGGCCAGGGGATTTGGGGTGAGCGCGACCTGATGACGAGGTGTTGCGCTCTCGAACCCAGTTCCTCCGCCTGTATTCGTATGCATAGGGGTGTTTTCCTCCCCGAGGAGAGGAGTCTGGGCTATGCTCATATTGCGAAGATTTCGTGCTTCGCTCAAAATGTTATCCTCTGGTAGATGAAAGAAACTATGAGAGTTACAAACAGATTGCATGTCATGAACACGTACCTTGGGGGGCAGTCCGAGGTGTTCGAGCTATCCAAGCATTCTCTAACCCCTCGTAATCACTCAATAGCCTGCCGCTAGCATCGCTACCTCCACCGACAAGGGCTTTCGCATTTTTTCCAGCTTGACCAATCTTGACGATCTCTTCAAGCTCCGCTTCACCGACCTTTGCAGAAGGAAGCATCAATTTTCGCCTCCTACTAATCGACTCTGCTTCTTTCAACTTCTGAATTTGTGCATCTCGAGCCGGAATAAACTTGGTTTGATGACCAGGGCCCTCGCCTTCTTTCCCGTTCTTGCGTTGCCTTTTTTTTTCTTTCAGCCTCCTCTGCATCTGGTTTGCGCTTGTTTTCCAATCGGCGTAAGGTTTGACCTACAGGGGCAGCAGCGACTCGAGCCTGTTCCTCGGATGTATCATAAAAACCAGGTGCAGGTTTTTTCTCAAACGGGATGTCGGCATTGTACTATGACGAAGACAACAAATGAAGATAGTTTTGAGAAAGAATTTCGTTCCGTCACTTACATCCATTCCTTTCTTCTTGGTTTTATGTCGCATGCTAAATGATTGCGTCACCCCAACGTAGCAAGCGTTGCCAGTATAGAAAAAACACATACATTATCCCAGCAGCTTTGAGTTCTCGTTTCTTTTGAAGTACTGCCAAACGCCTAGCTTCTTCCAGTTGCCTCTCACGAGCCTTTCTTTTGGCCTTCTTTCCCTGAGTGTTGGCCAAACGTGCTCGAGCTTCTGAAAGCATTTCCTTTTCTGCAAAAGAAAGATCAACGACCAGCTTTCAGCAGTATGGCCTAGCTGACTGACCATCTTCATCCATATCAATGGGATCTGGTCGTGCGGGCTTTGTCTCGGGGTCGGGATCGATTTCTCCGGGACGTAAGACAAAAAAGCGTTGACAGTTGAACTTGAGCAAGTCAACCAATGGGCAATTACCTTCCATACACGATGCACATAAGAAAAAGGTCAAACAAAGATGCGAAAGACATACCTCCTTTGATGATAATTCTGACCATTGGATACGGTGACAAGGAACTTCACTGAAACTTAAACCATACACATTAGAGTTTTCGCCAGATCCTATCATGAGCAGCTTCTGAGGCGGTCGCAGCAACGATTGTGTACTTTATGGCGTCATTCTCCCTGAGAGTCTTGACAAGCTGAGCAACGGTCGAACGTTTCTGGCCCACAGCGATGTACACACAGTAAAGTGTCTTGTCTTCGTCCTTACCATCATTACACCTCTTCTGGTTAAGGATGGGGTGTCAATCGCGACTGCAGTCTTTCCGGTTCGATAAAGTCCTTCTATATTCATCTGCTCTTTGAAGATTCTCCTCTTCTAGCATCTCGAGAAGTTCAGTGGATTCTAAGTTTGAGGTTGCTGGCAACATGCAATAAGCATGTCTTGGGCCGTGTAGCAATGTATGGGATTGAATCGAGGCGCAGTTCGACAAACACTAAGTGCCGGAAAGAGAGTCCGATGCTCCGGTAGGGGCCGGGAGTAACCGGAGGAGCCTGTAAAGAAACGCTTGTGATTGGCAGGCTTTCTGTCACAAAGCGTCGGAGACGGGGTGACTAAGCGGAGCAACGGGGTAAGCGGCAGAGCGGGACGACGGAGCAAGTGGTGGAGATGGAGCAAGCGGTGGAGGCGGAGCAACTGATCAGAGCGTGGACAGACTGGTCCCAAGATAATGACAGAGTTATATTAGTATCCTAGTTGTAAGTACTAGTAAGTAGGCACATACCTGGTCCCAAGATAATGACAGAGAGGTCAAGATAAGGGGCCAGGTAGTGGGGGGTCTGGCTTTA
>MU795532.1:0-18443 GCA_027886305.1 Lentinula aff. lateritia | reverse complement strand
CTGTCAATCTGGGTCTCAATTACAGTCCTCTCGATACGAATCTATACGTGAAAATGTCACAATTCACAGTATAGACGTCTAGCCAAAATTTAGGCGTGTCACCGGTTACATCTATCTTCACTGGTTATTGTCGTGGGGACCTCCCTGGACCTTCTAGGAACCCCTTCAAGGGTTATATCTCGTAACCAGAACTACTACTAGGTCATTCCTATCCTCGGTCGCGGTTCCCGTAGCTCCCTTCGAGCTCCAGCTTGCTCCTAGCATGCTACAATGTAAACCTTTCATACCAAATCCACCCTTAAGACCAATTCTGACCCAGGTCTTACACCTACCTGCAGCTGTACTCACTTGAATTTACTTACTACATTATCCATAATGATCAGCGCTGTATTACATTATGAGGCTCAATAAAATGAAGACTCGTCTTTATGTACATTGCTTCATGCCAATTTTAAGCGCCGTACTTCCTTTTTAGTATACCTTTTTTGCCTATATATGGTCATCATGTAACAAATAGTTTTGTCAATTCATTTAATGTGACGCCCATGTGACTAATCACGGGTCTTGTGACAAAGATACATGTTCTACATAAAGTATATTCTCCTTTTGTTCTCCACCGTGCTTGAAGAAATCACGAAAATGAGTCGCGCCCCAAAATATGATTGATTTTCAATACATGCTATCATTTGATCTCGAAGCCGAGTGAATGCCATGCATGGATGCGCAGTGGCCCACAATCATGTCGGTGGCACTTACAGAACTTTAGCAAACTGCAATCTCATCAGAATGGATCAGGTATTGAGCTTTGAACATCTGGCATCAGGATACTACATATCACTGTATTATTATCAACCCTTGCCTCTTGCTTGCAATATTTTTCTTGTCAAGGGCCTTGGGGTGCCAACGTTAGGCAGTGGCACTCGGGGCATACTCAATGAAATATCTTGGAAGAGCCCTGAGGATAAGAAACGGGTGCTTACAGTATGGACGGAAAATAAGTTCCTGTTGCGGTGAACTTTGGTCAAATTTACGTCGATCGCAGGAGTTAAGACCCTCCTCCCTTTGGACAAAATTTTCGCACTTAGCTTTCTCTTCTCACCTCTGAGTCGCTCGACCAGCTCGGAGCAGCACTGAATCCGGATAGATGGTAGTGAAATTACATTACAGTAGAGGTGTCCATTCATATTGTTTCATCCTAAAGGATTCGTTACAGCTTCTCAATGAAAAAATCCGATCGCCAACAAGTACTAATCAATCTCATCCAATGTAAACCTTTTTCTCCCAATATCACCCGTGAGCTCATGATCGACCGCTTTGGATTTATACACCACCAGCGTGAACCCATTCACCAAATTTGGTAACCTATACATAGGAAATACTCTCTGTCCGGGACGGTGGAATGGATTCAGTTCAATTTTGTGACTCTGGTCGTCTAGAGGTATGAAAACCCTGGAGCCGCATATTAGCATCGGGAAGAAGTTCCTCTGCGCTTCAGCAGACTGCTCGCAGTACTCCGTAGTCGCGAACGGTATACCTAGGACCAGGGTGGCACGAATGATAGGGACCCATTCAGGATATGAGGCTAGACCTGCATTACACGCGACAATAGCATCGGGTACTGTGTGCGGATTGGGAAACCAGGTGGTGTTGCCGCTGAGATGAATGTTGATAGTAGATGAACCACATTCGGGTGGAGCAGTGTAAGAGAAAATGGGGTTTCCAGAAGCGCGAGATTTCGCAGCGATAGAGCTTGGATGTTTCTTGGCCTCGTCGAGGAATTTGCGGACGCCAGGACCAAACAAAGTGAGTCTGAGGTTATGGTATGGGAGAAGGAGGGCAATTTCGGAGAACCTAGATACGATTTGAGCGGCATACTCATGGAGGGGATTGTGCATAGACATACAGAGGCAGAAAATTCAGCTCCACTTCCACACCCAAAAAGTAGATGTCGAGATTTACGGGCTTAATTTCGCTTCCAGCGTTGGGGGATGTGATCTCGAGACAATGAACGAGCATCTGGTACACACTCATTGGAAAGTCCATTAAAAGCGCAGCCGGTGACATCTTTGGAAGGTTCCTCCACCTGTACCAACTATCCCAATCAACCACACCTCCCTGGAACTGAGTCACCAACATCGGCCTACGTGCATCTTGTGTGATATCACGGAACGGTATGAGTTCCCTTGGGAGTTTCCACCCTTCTTCATCTGTGAGATGTCTCGTTTTCAGTAGATCACTACCGTCGAGATGATCAAAGGCTCTGAGCATCGTTTGAATGAATTGGGCGCTGTGAGACACATTATCGATTTGAAAAGCGCCATCGCCGTGTAATTGATGGGGTATTGGGCCACCCCGATGTGACCAGAATCCATATCCTGAACCACCTAGCACATCGAAACGACCTCGCGCAATTTCGGAGCTGAATGTTCCATCAGATTCGAGTCGCCCCCAAGGGAAGGATTTGAGGACGGCTTGGACTTCAGGCAGTCTTTGCATATGTCTCTATCAGCACAATTCATATCAGGATCCTTGAAGCATAACTCATCAAAGAGATCAATAGACCTTGTTGTCAGTACAAAGAACTTTGTGCGTAACAGCATTAGGAACGGCAGGGGTTTTCCAATCGCGTTTCACGCACTGTACAAACACGAAGGGGATAAGCGAAGTAATCACAAAAGAGTCAAAGACATTTACTTTAGCAGAGCAGTAAATGGGTGCTTTGCATGCAGAGCACCTCAGAGGCTTCTTCGGCGGTTCAATGCTCTGTTTGCACCAAGCACAAATCTGCGAATTGGCAAAATCAAAGCTAGCAGGCATGGGTTTACCACTTTGTTCGGCTTTTATCAGATCCTTGGCACCCTTGGTGATCCTGTTGAAGTAGATCGAACCATCCATTTGTAGTGAGTGAGTTCAAGATGAGGGAGGAGAGCGATAGCAGGTCAAGCGCCTGGTAAGCGCCATGCATTATCCGAGACACAGAAAACGGCACAGGCATATGGGCCAACTAAAGCTGAATTCATTGAAGCTACGACTAGCTTGAACATACATCAAGAGAAACAGCGAGACAATCACAGTTAATTGTATTCAGTTGAGGAGTTTACCAGTACCTTCAATGCTACCGCTTGCGTTGCCTCGAAATTCGAAGGTTATTGTTACGTTCCTGCTGTAATGCATCCACGTTCCGGTTTCCTCGACACACAATAGGTGGCACTAATGGGTGAAACGGGAAACGGTAGAGTCGATGTTCATGCGGCAGATATAAAACGCGTTCTTGACGCGCGAAGACCCACGATTTATATTATACCAGACTCGGGCACGACGAAGTTGGAGTTGAACTCGGGGCACACATTCGGAATGAATGTCTTGGTTTTAATGTGTGGATAGGTATTAGCGCGCTAGGCCGTTTTAGCTTTGGGTTGATATCCATGAAATCTCTTCCGGTGGCGCGTCAGGGATCCGGGATCACTGGTAGTGAAATCACAATCAGGACATGCTTTGGATTTCTCTTGTGTACTGCGGGATAGCGTAGGTTGAACTTTGAGACACATTAGATTTAAAGAGCAATTAGGACTTACTGTATACGATGATGGATGTCGACATTACTTCTCTGCAAACTCTCATAGGCACATCCGGGCCAAGGACATTTGAAGATTCTAGTGCAGAAAGAAGATATTGCGATAGATTACAAAGAACAATTGACAGCACCATACTTACATCTCATCTCGTTTGTCGCTATGAATCCGCATATGGCGAGGGAAATCTTGTCTGCGAGCAATAATTGCATGACAAATTTCACACTGAACGGAACCCTCTTCAGGCTGAGGGATTGTGGTAAGAGTTGGATTAATTCTGACCGGGAGGCCGACTGACCTTCGACGACGATGTTGCGCGGGGCATTCTTTGTCGATAATGAGGATGTTTTTGACACTTTGATTCAGTATGCGCACACACAAGTAACTTATAGGGGGAGGCAACACTGTATGATAGAATGAGGAAAACATGATGCCTCCTTATAAGTGATTTCAAAAGTTGGTCGATTGGTGTGGGAGTACTGGAAAGCCAAACTCGTTTTCTGCCTTTTTAGGAGCGTCCGACAAAAATTACTTTTTCAAGGAAAAACACAACGCTTGGAGGCCACGCGACTCGGATTTTGGCGAGTTTGAAGCTCAGTTCGAAATGGAGCATGTCTTTTCTGAGGGAACTGTACAATTGAAAGCGGACCTCGTTCTCGCATAAAGCAAGCGACTACATGGAAGTAAAGAGCAAAGAAAATGGGCGCTTATGCAAACAAACAGGATTTGTACCGCGGAATATATTATAAGATACATAGGTATCGTTGTACTACATCCTTTCCAAAGGCCTAATACTCAACAACCGCATACTAGCCGCCAAAACATCCCTTGCGCTTTCATACAACCACATTCTTGCTTTTGCCTTTTCTATATCTTCCTCCCCTTTCACAATGACTGTTTCCCAAGCACTCGAGATCGCATGGCTTAGTCTGAACGCAAACGTCACTACCCCACTAGGTTCATGAGTCTTTAACGCTGTTTTTACGACGTCCGGGTATGTACCCAATAGGAACGCAATTTCCCGTGCGTGAGTGGAAGTGGTGAGGGTTTCAATATTGATTTCGGATGGTGGAGGTAGAGGTAGAAGGTGTGGATTCTTGCGACCGATTGAAGCAAGACGGACGTGTGCGTATTGAAGATACGGACCGGTATCGCCCTCAAATGATAACATGCGGTCCCAGTTGAAAGTGTAGTTGTTTATCCTGGGAACAATCTTCAGGTGATGAAATAGATGATTTTCTAAACAACGTACCTCTTGGCGGTCATATCCTGAATTTTGATCCCAGTGATACCGAGCTCCTCTGAAGTTTTCTCCGGGTCCTCTACAGCGTTATATTTCTCTTCGTTCTTCTGCATTTGCTCATGCATCACCGTCGTCGCCTCCTTGATAATCTGGTTCAGGAAGACGACTGTACCCTTTCGGGTGCTCATTCCCTGTACAAGCCCGTAGTTGATATGAACAAGATCCTTGGCCCAGGGGAACTCCATGAGCTCAAGGACTTTGAAGAACTGCGAGACGTGAAGGTCTTGTTGTGAGGATATTACATAGATCATTTTGTCGAATTTGTACTTTTCGTATCGTTCTACGGCTCCACCGATATCACGAGTGAGGTAGATGGAAGTGCCATCTGTTCGAAATGCGAAGATACGTGTTTCAGTGAGACAGTCATTCACCGAGAATACATTCATACCAACGTACCTTTCTTCCTGACAACTGCTTTCCCAAGCTTGTGCTTCTCCAAATTAATTAACTTCGCGCCTTCATGATCTTCAATCAACCCCATTTCATCCAATCTCTTTATCGCGTCGTCAATTGATTTCTGTCCGACTTTACTCTCTCCAGTGTACACATCAAAATGCACATTGAGGCGGTCGTATTCCGCTTCGTATTTCTTCACGCTAAGCTCCCGCCATTCTCTCCAATTCTTCAACGCACTCTCGTCACCATCCTCCATCCTGCGAAAGAATTTTGCAGCCTCGACTTTGACTTCCGGGTCTGTCTCGGCGTCTTTGTTGATCTTCACGTAGATGTCGAAAAGGTGTTTTATTGCGTCACTTTTGAGTTCTTCTTGCGATCCATACTTCTCGTATCCAACCGCAATGAGACCAAACTACGACGCGACCGGAACAAAGTTTCGTTGAACAAGGATAACCCACGGCAAGGATATATGTTTTAGTTCACCTGAGTACCCCAATCGCCTAGGTAGTTCGCAGAAATCACCTCCCAGCTACAAGCCTTGTAAACATTTGCCAAAAATGCCCCGATAATGGTACTTCGGAGGTGTCCTACATGGAAAGATTTCGCGATATTTGGTGACGAGTATTCAATCACCACTTTCTTGCCAGATCCAGAGGCATTACACCCATATTGGCCATCAAGACGATGTATTTGATTGAGGGTTTCGCGGATGAGGGATGTGGTATTCAGCTGAAAGTGAAGGAAAGCTTTGTCGTGCTTTATTGAGGCAACAAAGTCGTCCGCTTGGAACTATATAGGTAAAGATGAGCATACTGAGCGTTCACGCTAAGTACAAAAAACGTACCTGGTCGATAACTCTTTTAGCCAATTCATCTACCTTACCAGGTAGCCTGAACCTCGGCAACGCAACAGTGAAATCTTCACCCTTCTTTCCGAAGTCAACACCGGCATAAGCCTGTTCTATGGTAAGAGGATGTAAGGCCTCTGCTACTCGTTTTGCTATAGATATGCGGAAAGCGTCAAAGACAGAGGAAGAAGGGTCGGTGCCTGCGACTGGAGGCAGTGAAGGCAGCGAAGACGCCATGCGCTTTGTTATTATGGTTAATTTTGATGTATGGAATGGGATTAGACGGTGGAAAGATGGTAGTACAAAAGGTCGTCGGAGAGTTGGTAAGAAAGCCAGGATTAGGAAATTTTATGGTGGATCGATAGCAACATTTTTTGATCGAGTCAGAGAAGTTCTTCAGCACGTGCGAAAGATGGTGCAAACGATATTTATTCTTATTTCGATCTCAAATTCTTACGCGTTCTCGAGACTGTGAAAAGTTGATAGATAGGAAAAGAGATGGAAGCAGATGTACAACAGCAACAACAAAAACACAGAATGAAGGTCAACAGATTCCATCCTCAGTTCTTCTTGGCTTTGTGTCGAAGGTACACAGCTGAAAGACAAGCAAATCAGCGGACGTGAGCATGTAAAAATCAAAAGAGGGACTTACCGGATACCATAGCGTGATCACGTTCATACGGTTCCAATGGGACCTGTTCCAGGGCCTTGAACCGGTTATTTTGTAAAGTTTCAACTTCGCGAGCAAAAACGACATCCGGGGGAATTGTTGAGTCGATACAACTTGCCTTGATGGAAATGACTACATGTCCACCGTCTTTAAGAAAATGCTCGGCGTTAAGGATGACAATACGGGCTTGGTCGGGTTGTGCGACGTCGGCAAAAATAACGTCGACTTGAGAGAGGAGCATGCGGTATTTTGTGGGGAGTCGGGCATCTTCGACGATAGCTATTAAACAAATTAGTAACAAAATAAGTACGTGTTAACGGAGAAATAACATACGAATAACATTTGTTCGTTTTTTAGCCATGTTTATAAGATCACGACCAGATCTTAGAGAGAATTCGACGGCGTATACGATTCCCTCCTACGGATCGTATAAATATAATGTCCAGAGCAGTAGAGAACTAGACTTACAGGTCCGACAATGTCAGCGACATGACTTACACTGGTACCACTTGCAGCACCAAGATACAGCACCTTCTTACCAGGTGCGATGAAAATATCATCCAAACCTCCCAGCACACCAGCAGCAAGCTTAGAACGGAAAGGATTCCATACTCTGTATTCGATTTTGGTGCCCTCGACGCCGCCGTCAATAGATACCCGTTTCTCACCATATACAGATTCACCGGGTACAAGGTTTTTCGTGACAAGAAGAGATTCTTTGCCTTTTGCGATGAAAACTCCAGGATGTCTGTGGGGCTCGAGAATAACATTGGAGCCGCCCTTGGCTCCTCCCCTGCCCCCACCACGCCCGCCACGTCCACCTCGGTCTCCACCACGACCCCTTCCACCGGGAGCTCCGCGTCCTCCTCCTCGACCTCTTACACCTCCACCACGAACACCTCCACCTGTACGCAGAGTCTTATCAGTCTGAAAAGCAGTAAGCAGATAAACAGAACACACCGCGACCACCACCTCGACCACCGCCTCTTCCACCTCTGTCTCCGCCTCCACCTCTGTCTCCGCCTCCACCTCTTCCTCTTCCGCCGCCAAATCCACCGCGACCTCCAGATGCACCTAAAATTGAACTAATGATTGGCTGATTGTCAAGAGAGAAATTTGCTTCAAATTCTTGTACCAAATGCCATTTTATAACTCCAAAAGAAAGAAAATTAGTTAGAAGTCAAGGCAGGCGCGGTATTCGTCGATGCTGGGGTCGGCGTTGAAGGCAAAATTTTCGATAATTTGATTCGTGTGAAAATTGTTGCAGTGCGGTGTTTGCGGGCCGCTTTCTTTATCTTATCAAATATCAATGAACGCGTAACCCGTTCAACTTACGCGTTCTTCACAAAAACTCTCATTCAACTCACTCGGTCATTATGGTTGCTCCGACAACAGAACAGGTGAAGTATAGAGCCATTTCAACTAACTTCTGCTAATATTCTTTGCATAGCTATCAGCTTTGGCTGCAACTACTATCAGTATGGCACTAGATTGTACATTGTCCTTAACTAATCGATTTCCCCCAGTTGTCCATCCACTTGTTCTTCTCTCTGTAGCCGATCACCACGCTCGTGCAGTCTCCCGCAACACTAACAAGCGAGTAATAGGCGTTCTTCTAGGACAGGACAACGGCAAAACAATAAATGTTGCCAATTCCTTCGGTATCCCATTCGAGGAAGATGAGAAGGACAGTAAGACGTGGTTTTTGGATCACAATTACATCGAAGGAATGTATGAAATGTTCAAAAAGGTCAATGGTACGTCTTTGTGTTTCAAGTACCTGAAAAATAAGGCTCATCTGGCTCTGTCGTCCAGCGAAGGAAAGATTGATTGGATGGTACCACACTGGACCGAAGCTGAGAGCTTCAGATCAGGAAATCAACGACCTTTTCAAACGATTTATTGCCCGACCGATAATGGTCATTGTAGATGTGCGGCCAGAAACAGTAGGTATACCAACAGACGCCTACTTCGCTGTCGAAGAGATCAAAGATGTCAGTCCATCATTTCTTCAATTAATAAGAAAAGGTATCAATCAGACTATGAATTCAGGACGGAACCGAAACGCGCAAAACATTCCTCCATTGTCCATCCGCAATCGAAGCTGAAGAAGCTGAAGAAATCGGTGTCGAGCATCTTCTACGAGACATCAAGGACTCCACAACAACCACTCTTGCCACTCGCGTCAGCGAACAACTATCTTCTCTCCGCGGTCTGCAATCGCGTCTCAGCGACGTACAAAAATATCTTGCCGATGTCGCGGCAGGAACTATGCCTGTCAACCACCAGATTGTGTATCACCTACAAGACGCGCTTAACCTCCTTCCCGATCTCGCCGACGCGGACACGACACAGAGTTTCGCAACGAGCACGAATGATGAGTTGCTGGTAGTGTATCTGAGTAGTCTGCTGAGAGCGGTGATAGCGTTGCACGCGTTGGTCGATAATAAAGCGACGATTGGTAGGGCAGAACTGGAGGAGGACGAGAAAGAGAGGAAGCCTGGAGGAAAAGGAGAGAAGAATGATACGAAGAAGTCAGAAGATAAAGATTCATCAAAAGGAAGTAAAGTAGATGTGGATGCTAAGGACAAGGGTTTATAGGTAGTTTGAATTTTCTTCGTATATGGCGTCGGCTGTAATCTTACTGACTAAAAAAGGGTCCTACTTATGTAGATTAAGGTGAACTTTTCATCCGGCTCCTTGAAACTATCTGCCTCCAGCCGTCATGTACCTGGAATGACTGTGAAATTATGTTCAGGTTGTTCGCGATTCTTGCTCCGCGCAATCCTGGCAAAACTATCCAGGATGCTTTGAATGCTATCCTTTAAAGTCTCTCGGCTGGCAGGAACAGAACTCCCTTCCTTGTAAAAGTTGACGTGGGCCGTATTTGGGCCGTATTTGTTACTTTGGGAGACCAACAATGATTCCCAGTATTAATGTCCTTGAAAGTCAATTGTGAAAACAAATTTCGATGGAGGCGCGCATGAGGTCCCCCCGATCTAAACATCAACATTGACGAGTACGGCAAGAGTAGTCGTGAGGTACGAAAATCCCAAGGAAAAGGGACGCGTGAAGTCTAACAGCAGCAAGACACATCACGGTGATTGGCAGTTTTTGTTTGACGAGGGAAATTCTTCAAATCGCAGGAGTAACCGACCAGCGGGTGTGGAAGACAGGATTGCTAAACGTTCTCGCTCTTGTACACAAAAAAGACGCAACTGTAAGCCAAATGAAGTGTGGATGTACAGCAATATCGGATAGATATTTATCAGGATTCATTCGATGATTTATATCTTCGTGTATCACTGGATGAGATTCTTGAGAATGAGGGAAAAGCGCCATTGACATTAAATCCACTCTCTTCTGGTACGACTTACTAGGTTACAATCAATGGTTATATATAAAGACCAAGATAAAGACTAACGGAAGGACTGGGGTACCAGACTTAGTGACTCGACCTGTGCTGCACCTTTCTTCAGTTCATAAAATTTTCAAGAGGTTCCATGGGGAAATCTTGGATCAAGTTGTGCCATTGCGCCGGGCCTTGGAATAATGACAGTTCATGACCGATCTGTTCTGTCTCTTCCTTGAGAAAATCGTGGTCTATGTCAGATACGGATCCAAGTGCTCTTTTGCAGCCTTACACCTTCGATTGCCAATTCATTGTGATGAAGCAATATGAGTGAGGTAGGTGGTGGAAGTCGAGGGATGAATGAGTTGAAGAGGCCCGAGTGCTGCGATAGCTTGCTTTCAGCTGCAAGAGACCGTACGGTGGAATTATGTAGATTGGCCGTTTTTTATCACACTGGGGGGCATCACTATAATAAAATGAAAGAAATGAGATAAACGTGCCGCGGGCCCAACTGTGCAAACGATGATAAAGGACACGACGACAAATAAATAAAATTCGTCCCTTTCATCAACAAAGCCCATGCTGATCTGGCTCATCATCTTCATTTCTTTCAGGCACTCTGTAATAGTGCATTCCTTCAATTTTTTAATATTTCTCATATTTTCTTCCTACCCACTTACAACATTTATTTCATCCTTTGATCTCTAACTAGAACCTTTGTTACGCCCTCGCTAATCCCGATTCCAGCTTCAAGCATGCCCTGGAGGACAGGTTCTCGAATGGAGATGTGGCCTGGCCCGTGGACACCTCTGATCGATACTGGGCGCGGTATAGAAATCGACTCAACAGCCCCATCTAAAACGGCCAATGCTGCAATGGCAACTGGTATACCAACCGAACGGGCCATTGCGGATTCGTAGAACCGCTCGTTCTGAGTAGAGTTGTGGTAAGATCCATAAATAACAAGAGATGAGGTGTGAAGTTCTTCAAGTTCAATTTCATCAGCGTTAGGGACTGGTTTGTCTGTTGCAACCCTTGTAATGACCTTATGCACAAGCACGACTATATCCCTTTCCCCGTCATCGTATTGGAGCTTATGTGCGAGAAGGAGCGTGAATAGATCCAGTGGAGTCGTTGGAGATGAAGGGAGGAGTGGGAGGCCAATCCATTGTTGGATAGTGGTAGAAGGTGTACCAGTTTCTGCACTCAATAACCATGCGATAGGATTAGCTAGAGGGTCTTCGGTCTTTGCAGAAGAGGACGTAGAAAAAGACGAAGAAGAGGACGACGGGCGAGCACGAATTTGGAGTACGACCTCCTTCCAGGCACGTTCAAGAGCTCGCGCCGTGTGATTCCTGGTGAGAAACGATTCTTCATGAGATTCTGACGAGAACGAGGACAAGGATGAAGAAAAGGATTCGGGGTCGATCGTCCGATCCACGTCTAGAAAGCCTTGTTGATGGAAATGGAACATGAGCTCTGCGAAACCTTTATACCTTTAGAACAACGAGGAAAAAGATATGTAGTCAGGGAATATCATCAAAGTGAAGTAGCGCATCTGCGTACCTCAAAGTCCCTCTTAGCACGGTCCTTGTACTATCCGGCAACCCATACATCTCCGCATAAGGCAACGAATCTCGATTTGGTAACCCCTCCAACATTCCTTGAAGCTTACGCAGCTCCTCGTCATGCTCACACTCCCCGAAATCGATATTGGGGAACATATTCTCTTGTGCCAAAATCCCCGTTCCATCACCAGAAAACCCAGTTCCAGGCACCTCGACGATCATTCCCCCCATCTTGTACCTCGCACCATTCAATGCAGCAGTCAACACCCCGCGCGGGCTCCAGCTGAACTTATAGGATAAAGGGCCGGCGGGAGGATACTCAAGGTTTGCGCCTACGTCGTGCATCGAATTTTCTGCTTGTTTGGGATACCGAAGTAGGTTAGGCTCTGGGAGCCCACCACAGAAACTCTCGAAACTCTTGACTTCCTTTCCCTCTTCTTTCAGCTTCTCCAGCATGGAAATTGCTGAAACGTGGTCTATCCCCGGATCCAGACCGATTTCGTTCAATAATAACACATTCGCCTGTTGCGCTGCACGATCTAGGCTTCGCATCTCGGGTGAAATGTAGGACGCGGTGACAAGGTGCGTGCGCTGAGCGATACAGAGTTTGGCTAAAGGCGGGTGAAGCGGGGCAGGGAGGAGACTGCGGCGTAATTCATCGGTATGTAATTACGTGAAAGTGAAGGGAGAGTGTAAAATAGAAGGAACGAAAAGGAATGGAGCGGGTAAGAATCATGTACGCGGATGGCCAAAAGAATCTTGGATAATCACCTAATAACGACATCGACATCGCCAACCATCTTCCTCACCTCATTTTCCTCAGCTATATCCATTTGGCGGAAGGTCACCATTTCCCGGGCGTTTTCGGGAATACTTCTGGCTAGCCTCTTCAACTTTTCCAACTCACCACGTTCTTTACCCGCAATAACAAGCACCACATCTTTCTCCTTCATGATCCGCTGCATGATCCACCGAATAGCGGGTCCGGCAACCATACCTGAGCCGAGAAGGAGGATACGTTTCGGATGTTTAGGGTGTTTCGGTGAGGTAGGCAGAGGTGGGAGCGGGGACGAGGGTGGTGAGAACATTGAGGATGCAGGAGACGTTGTAGACGAAGAACTGGATGACAGAGACGACAGGCATCTCTTCGATCCTCCATAGAAGGGTCTAGTCAAATTATCGACACCAGTAGCATCTCGCTTAGCACGATACGCGCCCACCTTGGCACCTAAAAACCCTTCCTCGGCGAATCGTCCAGCAAGTCGACCTCGGGAGGCAATAGTTGCTCTTTCAAGAGCATCTTCCACTTCCTTGATCTCGTCCCGTGTCTCTGCTTCCCTCGTCTCTTGAGAAGCGACATTTACGACTTCAACCCCGGAGGCGTACTGCCTAACAACACCCCACAAATATTTCTTCAAGCCGTTTGAGAAATGCTTCGAAGCATCGACAGGCAAAGAGGCAGGCAGGATGTCTACGGATTGTACGTATACCGGGTGCTTTGGCGGGGTTTGAGCAGTAAAAGTAGGGGAAGAGCCATTGGACGGAGAAGAAATGGACTCCGTCTTATAGAATGGATTGCTGAGTGTTGTAGCGTGAGTCACGAATTCAAGGCCCCCCTATATAGAAAGTAAGATTAACTTTCAGTAAGGAATATAGTAAATGAAATCGCGAGCGATAGGTAGTACAAACCGAACGCGAAAAGAACGTAGATGTCCACTTACATATGGATCACAGCTAATATCCCCAACGACCGCAAACCTTCCCTTCCCCGTGTTCTCATCCATCCCGTCGATAACATTTCCCGCAGTTTTGACTCCCTCCTCACTCATCATCTTCGGATAACCCGGCGCCCATCCGGCCCCGTTCAGCAAAAGCGTAAGATACGGCGCGATACGAGTAGGGAATATGGAGGTGTAGGAGGAAGGGGAGACGTGGTAGTCTGAACGGGAATAGGATGGGGAGAAAGTCGTTAAGGAGGCGGAAGCAGAGTGAGAAGAAGAAGGTAGGGAATCTTTGCGAACGAGATAATCCTCTGGCTTGATACGGACGACGTATACCAAGTCCAGTTCGATCCGACTGCCTTTGTGTTTACGGTGCAGAACGAGGTCGGGTAGCTCGTGAACCTCCACAAAGCGATGTGGGAGCTCTGAAAGCATGGAGAGGCAACCTTGAGAGACATTGCCTGATCTATTGATGAGAGCATGTGAGTAAACGAAGGATTATAGTTTCTCAGACGTCAGATTTAGAAATTCACCCAGTGACACCTATAACACAAGGCCCAAATTGTTCGCCTGTACCATCCTTCTTTGCCCTGATCATTCCTCCAACGACATCTCTCAAAGCTCTCCTTAGCTCGTCCACACCCGGCAATGAAGCATCAAGTTCTGGAGTAGAAGGAAGAGTATGCGGATAGGGCACTGGTAATGTGTCCAAGTCCGAAATTAAAGATTTTTCCAATTGAGGCTCCCGTGAACGCGAGGAGGTCGCCCTGGTTGTATCCAAAGAGTTCAAATTGTTCGGCAAAGGCAAATGCGGCAACGGCGTCCACAACCAAGGGGTCTGGATTCCGAATTCGCGGAAGAAATATGCACCGAGGGTGTAGAGGGAGAGAAGTGTGCCTGCCAGACCTGCATGGAAGCCGAACGCAAGGGTTCGTTTACTAGAAGATGACGAGGTGAGCAGCTCGTAGTCAATTAGAGTTGGGAGACGCGATTCTGAGGATATGGCAGAGGGAAAGGAAGTTTGCGAGCGAAGATCCAATTCCGAGTTCAAAAACCGGTCGAGTAAAGGCATGTTATACTCCTGTCCCTTGGCTGTATGTGAGAACATCATATATGTTCTAGCAACCTTCATCTTCTTTGCGTCTTTCACGCTCAATAATTTCCCAGGTTCTTCAGCAGCATCACGCATCACCTCCTCGACACTAACCTCTTTGATCCCAAGCAATACATGCGCGCCTCTCAGATCGTCTGTGACCTTCGCTCCTGCTTCGACATAAGCAGAGTCGGGAAATATACGCTTCGGGGAGGGCTGTATGTGGATTTCGAGTGGGTAAGGGAGAATTTCAGGGACAAACGGTGTTTCTGAGTCGACTGGGTCGTTGGCAGGTCGTGAAAGGTTGGACGTAGAGGCTTTAGCCTTGAGTTTGAGTCCGGACGCCGAATCAGAATGCAAATGTTTGCTCGGCGGTGAATCTCTGTTCTCCGACTCGAACTCCATATCCTTGTACCTCTCATTCGCTCTTCTCGCAGCCTCCAGGATATCCTTTACATCTTCAGGCGTGAGCGGTACCCGACGCTCCCAGATTCGCAGAGAGTCCTCGCTGCGAATGCCAATTATCAGCGGACTGTAAGTGGCTAAGTGACGACTGAAGTTGATCCTTCGTGTTGAGGAATGAACAAAGCAACGTAAATGTCGATTGCCAGTGGGCATACTTGAACGCGTTCGAGGTTTTGCGGTCCCCATTCTACTGGTTCTGGCCACGAGCGACAGTCTGAACATCGAGAGCGATGCAGTTGGCGAGGTCATGGTGGTTTGTTGCTGTCAGACGAATGATGATAGAGAGGAACACGCAGGTCAACGATAATGATGGTAAGATGTATCGAGGCCAGGTTGAAATTGAGGTGCTGCGTGTAGTTGTACAGAAACAGAGTGCGAGATTATCAATAATGTCATACAATGTTCGTGGTTCCAATGGATAGTATGACCTGGCGTTTAGCGTAACTTTGATTACTGGTAGAGGTGCGTGGTCGAGACGCTCTACTCACAGTATACGCGTCCAACTGTTCCTTATGAAAAACCGTCAGTTAACTGAGAAAGAGAAGCACAGTCGGAGTACAGTATAAAGGAACTTGAAGAGCATCGACGTTACTGTCAGTTGGTTGAGATCCGACCGGGATCCGAGTACGTATTATGTCTCCCGAGTTCCGCCCGAACACAACCAGCGATGTGAGGGTAAGTAGGTGAGGGAGGGTCCGGCGCAAAGTAATTGTTCCGTGCTGAACGCGTACTCAATAATGCAACATCTTGGTCAATTTCGGAAGTAAAGAATGGGGTTCTTGAATGGAAACTAGAGTAAATGCTGCCACAAGCCCTTCAAATCACAACCAGGATCTCCTCCACATCGGGGCCGCTTCAAAAATCTTCATATCTGGGTCAAGCTATCTATTGGAGCTGGGAGGAGTGTAAAGGACCAAACTGAGGGACCATGAAAAGGTGTCCAAGGCGGCCAGAAATGCGGCAAATGGATACATAAGTCATCGTTCAAAGTTTCTTTTGACTGTCCCACTTTAACGGGATACGGAGCCCTTCTTTTTTAGTCCAGCTTCCAAAACCATGCGGTCAGAGGCTGTCAACTTTTTTCGTCTCTGCTGCTTCTAAATCCAGTCCTCATCCACCATTCCTTATGGTCTACCATGTCAAGGGTTCTCTTCCCCTCTTCCCAATGACCTGACTGTTGTCGAAGATGAATGAGTTACCAT
This sequence comes from Lentinula aff. lateritia, assembly GCA_027886305.1. Taxonomy (NCBI): domain Eukaryota; kingdom Fungi; phylum Basidiomycota; class Agaricomycetes; order Agaricales; family Omphalotaceae; genus Lentinula; species Lentinula aff. lateritia. The sequence continues at coordinate 2,254 of MU795532.1, read as the reverse complement.
ATTGCAGTGATCATGTTAGCTGGATAACTAACCTGCACTCTTCCGTTTTCAAATGTTAAGACAGTCTCATAATCTCTGCGCGCATCATGATAGTGTCGTTCCTCCCGATAGAGTCGGCCTGAAAGTATCCTCGCTCTTTCTTGAGGAAACCTTTCATTAAAATTTTTGGTGTATTGGATGAATGCATGATATGTACCACGGATACTTGGATCAAACCCACTGTGAGGTCGCATGTGGAATGTGATCAGGTATCCAGTAGAATAAAGGTCCTCAGAATCGCCTGCATATCCTCTGCCCGGTGCAACTGCAAACTTCAGTTTAGGAGGATGTGATTCCGTGATTCCAAGCGAATCTACGATGATTTGAAGTGCCTCTCCAAGTATATTTGGATTTGCAGCGTTAGGCCCACTGATCACCGGTTCATAATCATATTTGAGTAGCAGAACTCTAGATAGATGCTCGTTTCCGCGTGTCGTCTGAATGCCAAGTCAATAACTGAGAGTGTACACTACTAGATATTACCAGTCAAATGATTTGACCGTTTTCGGAATAATCTAGCAGATTGATCCAAGGCGTACCGTATTACTGCTACCAGCACCAATAGGTACGGCGGCAGCAGTCCTCGTGAAGTATATGATACCTGAGAGGGCAGACAAGCACCGTCTTAGTGCGGAAGCGACAAGCATGACTCCAAGGATATTTCACCACCAAAAAGGTTGGATAGCAAGAAAAATGAGATTACCGATCGACCAGCGATGACAATGGAGAAGAAAATGAGCTGGACTGCCACCAAGTCCCTCACTTTTATCAACAAAACCCCTCATCACAGCTTATCAATGGTCACCTCAGCTTTTTCACAATCGAGGGATATTTGAACAGGGTTGAACATGATACTACATGACAACTGTTGTTTCAGGTGGTTTCGAGGCTTTCCATAGACGAATGCCAGCCATAAAACACCAGTCTTGCAATTGAGTTTGCTGTCATCACTGAACCAATGGTAAGAATCGGCGTACTGAAGTAGAATGAACATATATTTCTACGATGCAGAAGACAGGTATAGATGCACCGATGCTTCACAGTATTTGATTCAGCTGAAGTAGAATTCGGCTGTAAACGCATGAGATGGTAGACAATGAGGGGGATGAATGTTACAACAGTCGTATCCTGGTCGTATCCCGCACAGTTTCGATGATGAATAGACAACCATACTGACAGTGTCAGCACCACCTTATCTCGCAATCAATACAGATGATCGTGACGGAAAGAATGACTATCAAACCCACGTACCAGAATAGAGAGAAGCAGAAGACCACTTGATTTCGAATTCTTGTTCTGAACTCAAAGTCTGACCCTCCACGAGTTTTGAGACATAGGAAGGTTCAGCTGAGCCAGCAGCCTGAAGTTGGAAATCAGTATGCAGGTTATATACATCGGGAACATCAAACACTCACAATGTGTCTCTTAACATAGTCATAAGGGAGGTCGACCATTTCATTTAACGTCGCTGACCATTCTTTAGCAGTTTGTTTGGAAGAAGCGCCAGGGAACCAATCAGGAAGATACCGCACTTGTTGAAATTAGATTAGCGCTTAAGTCTATCTAATCATATTTCATGTGCGCTTATTCACTAAGTATAGCACTGATCATTGTTAACAGATCGACATGCAGCTATCATATATTTCTGCCCTACAGCAATATTCTATTATGCTCACTCAGCTTGCATTACTTTGCTCTCTTTATGCTATTTGCTATACTTTGATTGTAGTGCATCTCCTGGTCTGCACCTGTCACCTATGCTGTTGTACATGCTTCTCACCTGCTGCTAACTTACTTGCATTACTCGTATGTTGTTATAGGGCATAACTTGTTTAGTATAAGTACTGTAGATGTTCCTCTGTAAATAAGCCTCTTCAATAAGAGTTTTCTGTGTCTTCACTTCACTGTCTCAACATCCTTATCACCAACATGCAGTGAGTATAAAACACATCACCTATTGTTACTGTTACTGCTGTTTCAACACAACCTTACATTTCTCTTCAGCCAGTGTGTTATCATGTATACCATGAAACCGTGCCAGGGCCGTTCGGTACCAAAGTGCGGAAGCTATAGTGGGACTGTCACAAAGCGTCAGAGATGGGGTGACTAAGCGGAGCAACGGGGCAAGCGGTAGAGCGGAACGACGGAGCAAGCGGTAGAGGCGGAGCGACTGATCAGAGCGTGGACAGACTGGTCCCAAGATAATGACAGAGTT
>MU795531.1:0-18451 GCA_027886305.1 Lentinula aff. lateritia | reverse complement strand
TTGAAATAGAGCAAATGATGAGTTGAATTTGAAGTCCAAGGCACTATGCGGATCAATAAAGAGTATGGAATATTGAACGAAATCTGCTGTCATACCGGTCTCATCGGTCGTCTCCAAATGATTTCAACGATGCTCCGGTATAGACCAACCAGCGACGTTCATCAGCTGCTTTCAATGTTGCTTTTCTGTCTTCCCGATCAATTTATTCTTTTCAGCCGGTCGTTCATGCTAATCATTATTTATAATCACGAAGCAACCTTTGTGATCAACGAGTCTGCATCCCCGCAGATGTATGTCGTCTTGGACATGCTTTAGCTCAAGATGAAAACCAATTCAATAAACATAGTGTATTGACCATTGATTGTAAGTTCTCTGCCGCATCCAAATACTCCGACCGTTGTGATGATTTAGTACATGGCGACTTAGAAACAATTCAATTTCGTTCTCCAAGATGCCACTACTTATATTCGAAGGTTTACTCCATCCCCGTGTTCGATGAAAATCAGCCACCAGATCCGTCTGTGAACATAAACGACGCAGTAATTGTACTTCTTACCGAAACAAATACCACAATAGGATGAGAGAGGTCTCGGATTCCTTTGATGAACCACGTACCGAGTTTCTGGTCGCGCGCCGAGTGAACCAATTTGCGTCAATTGATCCACCAAATGTGGGCCATACAGCTATCATCTTGCGATATAGGTGAACATCAAAATCCTTTCCTTGTTTCTTCAATTCTTTTGATGTTTCTTCCTTGATTTCTTTCATGCTTTCCATGCAAACCCAAAGTTATGTACCAAGCCCTCAGCGCAAAAGGTAGGTGCAAGAAGAATTCTGTTTAGGTTGTACGGAACTTCGGGGTGAAAATTGTGCTGGCTGTGACCAATGGGTTTGGTAATTCTTGTTCTATTGCAAGCTTAGTCCGCGCAATCCCCACACTTTGGGAGACATATCCTGACATACCCCTCAAACGTTCTTCCATATGTAACCAGATATCACCCCCTTTTCCGTCATGTTCGGGGTATAACAACATCGATTCAAGGACAATCTTACCCTAACTAGCAACTCGGTCTCTAATAAACTGTTAGATCGGCTTCGGACCCATCTTTTGCCAGAAAGTTCTTTGTCCTTAACTCAGACGGACACATGAAGTGGACGATTCACTCGTCTTTGTAGTCGGAGAAACACAAATCATCACATTGGCTATGTCATTCCAAAAAGTCTCGAATCACAGCGACGACAAGAGAAAGCAGGTAGCGAAGGAAGACACGAGGAATAAAAATCGTACTCTAGGTAAGGCCGCAATGAAGAGGAGTCAGGGTATAAAGACTCGGGGTCGATAATATGATCCTCTAAGTATCTGTAGCATAGTCTTATTTGGCCCTGCCCTCTCTTTTTCTTCATGTCCCAATAAATAGAAAGCCATTGTGGATAAGAGCATTGGGACAAAGCACCGTGGCATGCTATATCTTCTATTGCAAGATAATGGTCGTAACACAGTTCTGCCACCTAGTACCTATGGCTGTAATGGAATGCAATTAAGTGGGTGTTCATTAGGTGGTGTCAGATTGGTGGCAGTGGATGTTTGATTTTTTTTCTGCATTGGCATATTTATGGATCCACAGCTTGTTTCAATAGTGACAATACTAAGCAAGTTCGTCCCACTTATCCCAAGAGATAATTATCATGAATTTTTCCTTTTCCAAACAATAGAAGTCTGAGTTCCGTTACTGTTAGATAAGTTGACTGGAGGATTTGACACTATTTATTATACTGGCTGTATGTACTGACCCAAAGAAAATTATTTGATTATGTTAAGGTGCTCCTGTGTCCGTCACGGTGCTCACTCCATTTCCGCACTATTCTCTGAATCATACGCCACCAATACAAGGAGAGTGTCAAGTCTATTGTAAGTACTTTGAATCGCAGCCTATCAAAATTTGGGTAAATTTGATTTCCAACTATATATAGTCTTTCTTCCGTTGTCCTCTTCTAACCTCCCCAACATTACCTCTATGGCTTCACAGCAGCAGTCAGGTCCTCTCTCAGATGCAGACATATATGCTCTACAAGAGTGGATTGCTGAGACTGCAGTCAGTTTCTGTCTCTATGGGATATATGCTACGTTCTCTTTTATTGCGATTTATTTCCTTTTGTCAGCTTTCACATATCATAATTTATTTCAATCTACTGACACCACCCAGGACTCGCCGTGGAGGTGATGCCACTAAAAAAGCCCGACTTGTACTCTTGACTGTCATTATATTCATGTTCATAAATTCTACCTCTCTTATCATTCTTGACCTGGAATACATTCTCGTCCAAATTCCACTAGAATCCTTCAATCCTCCAGATATCCAAAAGACCACAAAAATACTAGGGAACATCAAAATTTCGGGTAATTTCCTTGAAAGACTCAATGTAAGTAGTATTTGTTTGCCCTTCCACTTTCATTTTCTCATGTCTGTTCAAGTTTTTGATTAATGATGGTATTGTTGTCTGGCGTGCATGGATATTGTATCCCCGTAATTGGCCCATGAAACTCCTCCTAGGCTTTTGCTTACTTGCTTGTGGTGGTAAAATGGCTTAACCCTCATCTCTATTCATTACTCACTCTATTTTCAATATTAGTCTGCAATATTTTTGATGCTGCAAGTGGGGCCGTCAATGTTTTGAAAAATTATCAAGCTGTTGGTGCCGGAACAAAGGAATTCTTGGTGTTGACTTTACCATTGCTAGTCACAAATATAGTTGCTACTTTCTTGATTGGTTACAAGGCATTGTGAGCTCAATTATATTAATTGAATGGTTAATACTTAACTTGTCTAATAGGAAGCATCGTCAAGATATTATTCACAATTTGAGCACAAGCAGTAGTGGTGCTAGTAGGATAACAATGGTTCAAAAAATACTTTTATTGTTGGTTGAATCAGGTTCTATCTACATCAGCTTCTGGGTCAGTCCTTTTCAAACCTTGTTCTTTAACTCTTCAACTATCACCTGCTTCATTCCTGATTATCCATTCAGATTGCTGCAACATTTTTAACTGGCTTTGCTGATAGCTCCAAGTTATCTTTCCAAGTTTTCATAGCATCAGCTCTCCCATTTCTCTCAGTGAGCTATATTAATCACTGAATTTATGGAAATTTGCCTATTGTCCAATACAGGGACTATATCCAGTACTTATCATCCTTTTGGTGGCTTTAGAGAATACCAAGGACAGGTCAAATGGAGCTGACCTGTCCTTGTCTCAGTCCATTCACTTTGCAACACGTGTCCATCTTTCTGCTGCTGCAGAAACTGTTTCGACCCCAGAGGCCGAATCTCCGGGGGACATTGTTGAAAATACAAGGATATATAATCAACCAAAAGAATCTGTTTGAAATAAATAATCCTAGATCCAGTCTTCATGAAGTGTACAGTATTTATTTGTGATATTCCTCGTCAATCATCTTTCTATATTAATCACTTAAGTAGAATTGCTCTGGAGCGCTTTCACCATTTCATGACATTATTTTTGAGTATTCCTGAACATGTGCTATATTTAACAGATCACTATCCTCCCAATTACATCCTCTCGGACTCATCTAAGCTCATCCACCAATAAGTCAAGAGAAAAAATGAATCAAGAATAATATTCAGAATGAAAGTATTGTCAATTTACCTTGACCAATTCATCCATCTCATCTTCCACAGATACTCGAGGAGTATAACCAAGCACCTTCTTTGCCTTGCTAATGTTATGCCATCGGGCTGCACAGCTGAACGTGATAGTGAAGCGAGTCATTGAGGGTTTCTGTCCTCGGATCCAAGCTTCAAACTCAAAAATCACACCTAGACACATCCCAAGCCATCGAGGTATAACTCTAACTGTTCTCTTCTGACGTTTCCCCGGAAACCATGCATCCAACCGACTCCATATACCATTTGTAAAGTCCCAGAAATACCAAGGTTCGTCGTTGGTAATGAAGAAAATCTCACCAGCAACTGGTGTATCGGGAGATATAGGTGTGCTGAGGCGGTCGGCAGCAAGAACGTGTGCATCGGCAATGTTTGCTACTGCTGTCCAATCCGTAAGATTCCTGTTGTTTCCTATTTGAATGTTGGTACGACCGGTCATATAAGTAGCATATAGACCTGCAATAAGTTGTCGATCCCCCGGGCTGTGTAAAGAATGAATAAACAGAATGTAATGGAAGAATATCAAGAGACTTTCCCAAAAATCCCAGAAGGTCTCAATATCACTGTTGAGAGACCGTCTTTTCCATTCGCTGCAAGAACAATTTTCTCTGCTTGAACTTTGGTCTCCATGTAGACATCGAGCGGTTTCCACGCGTATGGATGGCTTTCATTGACGTTCTCGAGATTGGAGCCATTGAACACGACACCTGACGAGCTGGTGTATACGAACTTATTGATGCCAAGCCGAGTAGAAGCTGCAATCAATGCCTTAGTGCCATCAACATTGACTTTCCAGAACTGCTCAGGTGCGGCAGATTTGGCATGGGGAGACGCGCAGTGTATGATACAAGTTGCGCCACACTTTCACACTCGGTTTCAGTGTGGCTCAGAAAGGACGACAGAACTAACGACTCGACACACCTGTTTCAACACAGAAAGTACCGCCGCCTCATCACTGATGTCTCCGTGATAGAAAGGTATGTCGTTGTAACGTTGTACAATATCCAAAACAGATACGTTATCGCCACGGTCCTGGAGCTGCTTGGCTATGTGTCGACCGAGAAGACCACTACCGCCAATGACTAGATAAACATCGGGCATTGTGAGTCGAGAGATGGTAAGAATAGTGGGCGTACTTAGGAAAGGACGGGCGTCTACAAACTGGCGGTCAACTGACAACTCGTTATTTAAGCCCCACAGGAACAGCGAATGTAAATGCGCAACTGCGGGTCGAAGTGATGTAGTGAACCAGATTTAGTCCGTAGTTGCACAAGTAAACGCGTCAACGTGAACATTGAAGGCTCTCTCTCATGAATACCAAGTGGGTGAAGTTCTCGCGCTACGGCCTCTCAGCCTTTGATGGGGTGGGATACAAAAGTCAAGCACAACTTTGCTTGCTGGGGTTAATGCAGGAGTTCAGGCTGTTATCTTCTTGGTCATCGACATCGGCGATGAGAGAGGAAGTTGGAGGAGCGAGAGGTATGAGGATAGTGTCAGAGGATTACGCCGAGGGAGAGACCGGGAGTCATAGGAAGGTAGAGAAATCCGCAGCCTTCCTATAAAATGTAAGTAAGAGTACAGACAACAATGAGTAAGAGACGCACTTTCAACCCATTATCTTTACAAAGTATACCCAAATCTCACTGCACCCTGCAACCCTTCAGCTTTTTAAAATCGATAGCGCAAGATACCAACAAAGTCCCAAGAACGCGTTGGCGAAAGTGGACGATGCGGGTAGGCAGCAAACTTGATTTTTTTTTGAAATGGTGAGGGTATTTGACGCACTGCTAAGGTAAGCCGACAACTTTCAAGTATGTCAACCTTTCACAAAAACGCATCGAGATGATGGATCAAACTTGTTTGAGAATGACTCTGGGAATGCACAGAGGATAAGAAGATAGAATAAGCCAAGTGAGAGCGAAAGCTGTTTTTGAAAGTTGTGAAGGGGAATTGGCCAGCAGATTCCGGGGGAAAGAAAAGGCAAACCCTATGGACCCTCACTTTTGTCCTGGGACAAAATAACCGACCAGATTGTATCAAGGGATAACATTTTGATCAAAACCAAATGGATACGTCTTCCATAGGGATATAGTCTCTTGTAATTTATGTTAGGTAGCACTCCCTGCGGGTAGTCTCTCCCATTCTAGCGAGCTTTAGTGCTGATTCCACCACCCGAATGAGAATGCGGCATCAACCGCAAGTCCCTCTTGCCATTTATAAATGAAGCGGATATTCTGGAGAGTCGAAGTCTCTGGTAAGGGAAGACTCGAGTCCCCCCCATTTGAGCTCGTTCAATTCCCGAATCACGTGCAGCTGTTCGTGGAGGGGCACAGCTTCGTGCCCCAATGGAATTGAATAAAGACAGGTTCGTATCTGTTCGTATGCTTCAATTCGGGCCGGGGCACTTGGGTTTGGAGCGGGGTCATTCCGAAAGCGTGAATCCAAGTGGGATCCATGGGGCTTAAAAAGGTCGCAAAATCAATACGTTGTAACGCTTATTAAGAATTACATCAAGAGGTGCAGCAAGCACGGCAACAAGATGCCCCAGGGCCAATGTGAAGGACAGGGAATGAAGACGCATTGTTATGGGCAAATAAATTCAGAGTTGAAGCACGGTTGGTAAGAAAAAGTTTAGGGACCGCGGTCAGAACTGTTTTGTAGAGGTGTAGACTGGAGCAAAGGGAGCACTGACCAGCAGCTTCTGAGGAAAAGTTTACTCCTTGTCCTCGCCTTTGTAAGAATTTTCCCGTCGCGGAGGCACGGTTCGCCGGATGATCTAGGATGATCTTGGCAAATTGGTTACTATGTTTGGGTTTGCTGTGCAGCTTAAATAACTCCCCCTTCTTTTTGGTGATTTTCTTCATCCCTGAAGCGAAACCCTACAGGGAACAAGGTCAAATAAATCTAGGAAGGAAGGAAGTGTATGGCTGCCCCGTAAGCCTTGGTCCAATAATCTGTGTAAATAATTATTTACGGGATGCCTTGTAGACGCCGCACGGTTATGCTCGAATTTTGTGCTCAGGTTGTTTAAAAAAATATACTGTCCAATAATGCTAGCGCTTACGGCGTCATCGCGTCTTCCCTATCCTTCCTGTTCGCACGTAATCTCATGTTCGATAATATGGTGAGGGATGGACAAAAAGCCTCTCTCCGAGGTGCTTGTTATTATCGCGATCTTTGCTTCTATCATGATCGTTTCTCGTTACGGACTGAACTATCAAACTTTTATCAAACACCACCTTGGAAAGATTTGCACAAGCGCAACGCTGATTTCTTCAATCGATTGCCAAATCCAGAAAAATGGATTACATATATATTGTAAGCATTGCACTTAGCAGCCCGGTACACGGTACTCTCTACCCAAGTACCCATCCTGCCCTTCGTAATAAATAAAAGACGAGCGGACAGATGTCCCTTGCTGAGATGCAAGAGCGTCGACACTTATCTTCTTGCCATCCTCCTGTGGCCAGTTCTGAATGGTCCAAGTATGCCAAGGAATTGACTTCGCCTCTGTCTTCACTGTAGGCACAACAGATATTGGAACCGTAAAATAAGCGAGTGGACTGAATACTTACTCTTAACACTCTGTTCCGGGGGATAGCACTCCGCTTCGAATCCCATCTCCTTGTTCTGGAGCATGTCCACATAAACAGACATTGTAAATCCGAGAAATGTCAGCATATGATAGTTATGTGATACGCCTCGTGCTTCGTATTGCTTCAGTCGTATAGTGTGTAAGTCGTTTGGTCAGTAATGAAACAAGAATTTTTACCTTTTTAGTCATCTTAAGTTTACGAGAATTGGCCTTGAGAACACACTTTTACACGGTGAGAGGTACTGTTACAAGTATGAGGGAATATATCACTTACTAGGCGATCTTCCGAGTCGGAAGTCCTGAAGAGAGTCAATCGAATGGTAAATGGTAAAATCGTTAATAAATAACTCACCCCAGAGGTAACACGGCTGGCTGGGACCCACAAGTGAATCTCTGTCCCATGTGTTTGAACTCAACGAAATTGTATATCAACTTTTGTTTCGGATCGTGCGTTGGTGATTTCTAATCGGGCGAGGAACGGTGTAGTTTTGGTTAGATACACGAGAATAGGGATATTGATATCAACAACTTACATTGCCATCTAAAGCAAAGTAACACAACGATGGGTTTTCGGGTTCGGGATATGGGGGAGGATTATCGGAGGGTCGTGTGGAAGGACCAGAATACGCTGGAAGAAGATCCTGATTTTCAGGAGGGGAAGGTTCACGGCGCCTCAGTCCCAGATGCCAAGCGGTCGAATCTTCAACGATAATGGGCGACGCCTGACAAGAAAGTAGAATCGTGGAGAGAGCGGATACGATGGCGAAAACGGGAATGATCTTCATGGCTTTTGACAAGACAGACTGAGGGAGATGAACACTTCGAAAAAAGCGACGCAAAATAGTAGCGAGTGGAGTCCAGCTCCAGCTCTCAAGGTTTACGGTGGAGGGGAAAAGCGCGCACCAGGCAAGGAAGGGAATTTGCTGGAATTTGGCGGGCTTATATGTAACAAATTGTTACCAGTACCTGAAGGCGATGCAATGCTCCCTGCTTTGCGTCCTTCGAGGCACTTGGCTTCCTACAATTGAAGTAAATGGCGTCCATCAGGTATTGGAATCAGGAGGGCCAGTGAAGAATATGAAACATAGAGTACGAAAAATTGGCACGAAAAATTGTTCCTGACAGCAGCTATCGGGACAACAGAGAGGCTCTGAGGGGCTAAATTGAAGTAAATTCTACTCTACTGGGAGTAAAATATGTAGCTCTATTTCAATTCAAGAAAAACGACAAATCTCTTGGGAAACTGGTGCGCGCGGTAGACTTGAGTGATCAGAGACCGCTTGATAAAAATACACAGCATGGAAGTCCCGGCATTGAGCGAATATAGAAAAAAAAATAGGATGCAGATGAAAATTATACAATGCTCTGAATGCTCAAATAGCGAAGAAAAGTCGTCGTCAAGTAGACCTCGGTTATGAGAAGATACAAATGCGGCGGCGCAGGCATGTATATAAGTATGGAAGTATGTTTGTGCGCTACGTAGTAGGTCATGGAAGAAAAAATACTAGCATATAGGATCAACTCGTAGGAGTAATATCATCCAAAATGGCAGGGTTAAACCTATTCACGGTCTCGACAACCTGTGAACCTTTTCGTGCGAAGACGAGCTAGAAAAAAAAGTTATCGCCATCCTTTTGTTCAGTTGACTTAGTGTTAGGTAGAACATACCAAATACGGATTCGCCGTTTCCCCTGTCGTATCCCGAAACACCTCCTCCTTCCCGACCTCCGTAACCTCCTCGTCATTATACTTGAACCACACATCAGGCTTCTCCGGTAGATTTCTCGAATAGAAGAAATAATGACCGAAACTTGGACTTGAGCCTCGATGAATGAAGACAGAAGTAAGCTCGTACTCGACCTGTTTGCTATCGGCCCAAAGATACTCGAGTTGGGCTTTGAGTTGAGGGATTCGGGTGCGGAGGCGATGGATTTCGTTCTGGAGATATGTTGTCTCAGGGGAGATAGCCGAGAGTTGGGGAGCTACTGGGATGGAGATGGAGGAGAGAAGTACGTTCGCGGAGGAGAAGAAGGTCGAGGATGTTTGGAGAGCATCGGAAAAGGAGATGTTCTGTGCATCGAAATCGAAATGAAAAAGGGGTTGAGAAGTTAAGGAACGAGCTCGACGTACATTCGACTTTCCCTTTGTCAACAACTTTAACCGTTCCCGGCATGTATTCAACTCGTCCTGGACCTCCTTCGACCTTTTTCTTTTCTCTGGATTCGCAGTGTCCATGAATCGATCCATGTACAACGTTTCACCAAACTTGACATAGGCTTGAGATTTCCAGGATTGCAAGAGTTCGCGATTGAATTGTACACGCTGAACGAGGAAAAAAGCACAAAGGGTCAGTGCGGTTACTCTCCTGACCATGATTGTCCAACGCCTTATCCCGAACGCACCTGGAGCTGAACCTGCAATAATGGTGGAAGCTTCACCAAACCCACCTCCATCGGTACCTTCTGCCCTTCATACTCGATCGTGTCATCGAAGTACCTGCCTAACCCGTCGTAAATGTCAAAAGTTGAAAATTCTTGAAGGTCTTTTGAAGAGCTATCAGTGGCGGGGGAAACCGCGACGTCGTAAGGAGAAGGACTACGGTCAACCAGGTCAACTTCATCTCCAACATTAACGGGCAAGTGCGAAAATAAGTCCTCTTTTTCGTGTTTTATCGGTTCACCCTTGAGCGTTTCAATGAAAGTTTGACGGATTTTTCCATAGAAGAGCCTATTCCGAGGTGAAGACGTGACAGTCAATCGGCAAAGAAACGATTCTGAAAAGTACAAGACATACCGCTTAACAACACTCGTTTTTCCGGGATCATCCAGGACTTCCTCATCCACTTCACCACCTTCACCATGGAACTTGAGCAAAGCAGTCTCAATCTGGAACATGCAGTTATCCATGCATTCTGCGACATCGTGTTGTTTTCCTAAAAAAAAAAATTAACGACCACAGATAGAAGGAATGATGCGTCAATGATACGACAATGGTCGGGACTCACCAAACATCATGACGGAGTCATTGTGCACCGGCGCTGCTGGTCTTCTTGGAGGAAGTGGCGGTGGGTTTTGCGGTGGTTTGGGTAATCCTCGTGGTTCCCGAACGGGGGACGCGTCACGCATTACTACATCTTCCGAATCACTTGCCGCCGCTTGTCTTAGCTCGGAGACAGATACCAAAGGTGGCGGTCCTTCAGACACTCCTGAGCTCTCTCTTGAAACTGATCCGAAGGAAGCTACAGACGAAGGTGGCGGCGAGGCCGACGACGAGGCGCGTATCGAACGATCGTCTATTAGCTCTGTGTCCTCTCTTGAAAGTCCTGCACCACCGGCACCTCGCAGACGTTTACCCAAAACAGAGGAAGGCGATCGAGTGGGGCTTGGTGGGGAGTGAGACTGATCAGGTGAGGAATAAAGTGAGGTTGAAGAGGAAGATACTGATATTGGGGAATTTGTTCGATGTGGACGTTCAGTCGCGGAAGAAGATGAGTCAGAAGTTGAATGATACGTGGGAAGAGGATGTGTCGGACGAGGAGGTAAATCATCGACTAACGTTACATCTGTATCCTGAGAAGAATCCGTCCCGGCTTCATGAGACTGCGACTCGGCTTTATTCGATTCATCCTCTACTTCCTCTTCCTCATCTTTCGATGTGACTAACGCTAGCTTCGCTAGATCGATCGATGGAGTGACAGAAGGATTGTCGGCGTACTCCAGTTTGTGGAAAAGGTCTGCGAGGTGGGAGACGACTGTGTAACGAATATGATGTCAGTATGTCACACCGTAGGGAGGTCCCACTCACATTGCTTCGACCTGACAATCTCTCTCCTGGTAACTAGCCTTCCTCCGACCCGATGCTTCTTCAGATCGTCATCCGTAACTTCTTCCAGTAATTTGGCTTTCGAAGATGCTTTCACCGGATCAGAGTCATCTTGATGGTCTAAAGGCGTTTCGAAAGATGTGGCAATAGTCTTCTCCTTCTCTCCACTACCGGTATCGTTGCCAGCGGTACTCACCCCACTCATACTTCCCATAGCAGTAATTGAAGAGCGGAGTTCTTTGATAGTGTAAAAGTACTTTCAAGTCTTCAGTCAAGCAAGTACGAAAAGAGAAACAGGTTATCTTACCTGTAGCAACGAATTGAGATAACATGTATTTCCAAGTTGATTGAGACCTCGAGGCCAGTCTGCGCGTGTTGGGGCAAGTAGTTCGCCAGCTGTGTGGGGGTGTTAAACATCTTCGTTACATATCCTTTACCAAGGACAAGAGCAATGGAACAGCAGGAATAGCAACATCGGAGACAGCCACGTCAAGAGTGGTCCCAAAAACGACAGCAAGAGGCAGTGGAAAACCACTGAGTGTACTGAAAACGACTCACGATCCCTCATCGTCCTTGCAAACTCTCTCAGTCTCTGGCTATCCCTGGCTTCCGATATCATCTTGAGGGCTAGCTGCATTTTCTGCAGTTGCGCGGGCGAGTCTTCAATCTAAGCATATGTGCACATTCAAACATAGAAGGTCAAAGAGTCAAATGTTGTACGTACCCGCATCTGATAGACAGTAATTAGCATCGCATCATCTATATCTGCGGGTACTTCCAGAGCTGCGTAGGCACCCTCAATGGTCAATACTGGTCCATCACTACTATATCCCTCGCTCTTGTTAATGCCTTCTCCGTACCCAACACCGTCTGCATAGACAATACCGCGCCGAGTTACAGAGACAAAAAGTTATGAGAATCAGACTGTATAATCGACCACGACAACACTTACCTGATCCTCTTTGAACCTTATGCCACATATCCATCAGTTCAATACTTCCCCGACTCTCTGCCACAATCCTTAAAGCCTCTGTGTAGTTATTGCGCCCCTTCCCACTATTTTCCCCTTCATACAATTCCATTTCAATATCACCACCTGGAGTAGAGTTAGAGTCTCGTTTGAAACACTCCCTCCATGCATTGACAATGAAATCGTCAGGAATAAGAGTCACCAACTCTTCGCTGGTGTAATGATCATCCGTCTCCCAGATAAGTCTATCGCGTTCATCATCGGGATTGTCGACGTCTAAAACACATTATCGAGAAGATGAAAGCATAAATATGATAATTCATTAGAAATGTGACAGCTCACCCCATCCATACAAACTCCCGCGATTGTGACCATACGCATCCCCACAATAAGCTTGATTCTTGACCAGATCCCCGTCCCATTCCATGTTCAACCAGCTACACCTGCCCTCTCTCAACGAAGAAGTGTAAGTAAATCCCAACGCCTCAATGGCATTGACGAGAGAAACCTCGGACCACCGTCCACGAGTATCTTCATGGATGTATAGGTTGGTGATAAGTTCTAAGTTGATCGAAGAGGTGGAAGAAGATGAAGGTGATGTTATCAAGGCAGGGTTTATCGTCGACGTTGTGTTACTGTTATTGTCTTCATTCGTAGTGTTAATAAAAACAGATCCATATTCCGGCATGCTCGACAACTGCACCAACGCGTTCATAATGACCTGTAGTGCACCGAAATACGTCGGTGTATGGGCAGGATCACAGCGGATTTGCGCAAGATACGCGAAGCACAAGAGATCGGCGCTCCAAGCTGTCGGGGTGAGACCTAGAATGCTGAATTTATCTGCGACCTCTCTGGACCGAAGCTCGTTGAAAACTGTGGCGGGAAGGTCTAAGCGGGGAACTAGAATTAAGTAAAAATATATGTTGAGTTCCTGTCGATAGCGAATGTCAGATGAAGGGATATTATCCACTCACTTTGTTCAACATGAGCACCAACAGCTCTCTGGTACATCTCTCTGACAGTCTCCCCGCCAGGGTTGAGCTTAACCCACAAATCATGCTCTTTATAACTTGAGGCCAATGCACGCCCTGGAATAGCGAGTACAGTCAGAATCGGACCAAAAAAGGAACAGCAAAAAATGAAAGGGGAATACGATCATGTGACTAAGACGACCGAAACAAGACATATATAAACTCACCCACTCCATCCCTCTCTTTCCACTCCGCGATCCACGAACTAATCTCTACCCAAGCGCGTATTAACCTCCGGCGGTTTAACCTCCCTTCACTCGTTGTAGGGGTAATAACCGGACCCCGGAGAAAAATATCGATTATCTGCGGATTTGCGGAATTCTTGTGTGTTTCGGGATGGAAGGAGAGGCTTTGGAGTATTGATTGACTATGAAAATAGGGTCGATAAGGAATTGGAAAGATGAACGAAGAGTAAAATCAAACAAAAACGAGACAGAAACAACGAGTAAAAGGCGTGAAGAAGAGATTAAAGAAATACTCACATCCATTCTCCCCAACCTAGCCTTCTCGAGAACCCCTTTCCGTTCACTTTAATGTTCCGGTTCTCGCCTTTCCAGAGGTGATTTTGGATTATGCTGTAGTTTGACGAGGGATGGCATAAGTATTCAATCGGACAAATAAATGAGATGAACGAGGGTGCGCGGAGTGAAATAAGCGTGGGAAGTAAAAGAGCTCGGAGAGCACTAAATGCGCGCTCGCCGCAAAGAACGCCGAACTCACATCAGCAACGTCTCCAACCCGCCCAGAAGGGTCTGTTCTTTGCTCATACCGGGGTTCGGATTCTCTAGCCTGTCGTTGACATATGCGTTCCATGTCTGGAGAGGAATGACGCCTGGTATTACGTTTGGAATTTGGCCTGTGTTCGGATTAGGAAAATATTCGTTGGCTGGAGATGGAATAACCTTACCAGTTCCAGATTTTGTTGAGGACAAATGAGAAGGAGACGACACGACGAGGAAGAAGGAGCATTGACAGCATACGTATGAATCTAGTAATAGTGGTTGATCAAGTGTAGGTTTTGCTGTAGACTTGGAACTTGTGGGGTTATCCACATCCATTGAGCCCTCTCCGCCAATTGATTCTGCAACAGGAAAATCATCCTTCCAATGCCTCACCGGTGGATCCAAGGTCCTCCCATCGATGGATTTAGGGTATTTATGAAAGTGATGTGTTAAGTCATGGCGTTGTCGGTCTCTATGACCTACTCCGGACCCCGTCGCATATGCTAAACAATTGATACCCATACCGTCACCCTGCATCCTGCATTCTTCTTTGGGTAACGTGTATACGGAGGCCCGGATTTGAGGAATGAAAAGCGGAAGAGGGTCCCCACCAAATATTGATGTAGAGGAGGAGGTATCACGCCAGCTCAATAGCATCCATGCATTCTCTTTTGGTGAGAAATACGCGTCCGGGTGAGGTTTTCCTGCCAAATTGACTTCAAGCGCGGAAGGAGGAACGTGAGGAGGACGCGGTCGAGGTGACTTTGGCCGATGTGCGGTGTGAGACGAAGGATCATATGATGAGTTGGATGCGGTTCGGGTAAGTGATGGCGAAATTTGAGGAGCAGGAGGATCGATGTTGCCTTCCTTATGCTCAATTGGCGCGATATCCGGAGGAGTAATCTCCACCTTGTACAAGCCTTTGCTTCCAACACGTTTCCCGAGTAACCTTTGTATCCCGGTCTCTACACTCTCTGCCATTAACACCGGAAGTGTGCCCTTTCCTGGATAGCCCCTGCTAGAGATATATTCGCGATTCCACCAATGCAGTTCACCTTTATCATAGCGAGAGCTGATCAGAATTTGGGGCGCTATCGAGGTGGTTATAGTGCTCGTGGCGTCCTCAGTGACGCCCCATGCAGCAGCGTCACTCGATCCTTCGTTATCCCATCCTGAACCTGCGGGCGCATCGCCCCATCCGTAAGCAGTGGCGCCAGATTGATTTCCCCACTGATTCCCTAGTTTGCCCTGATTGGACCAAGGGTTTGAGGTCGAATCAGGGTTGATATCATCGGAAATAACATCGGAGATGGTGTGTGTCGGCTCATCATCCTCAGGTATGAGCTCTGGCGGACGATAGTCTTCAGATATTGGTGTATTAGTAAACGTCGTTGAAGATGACCCAACGCCTGGGGGTCTCTCTTCCGCCTGCCCTGGTTTTGACGATTGGTGTGACTGTTCCGGTTCCTCTAATGATTCGTACAATGTTTTATTGCGTGGAGGAAAA
Organism: Lentinula aff. lateritia; assembly: GCA_027886305.1. Lineage (NCBI taxonomy): Eukaryota > Fungi > Basidiomycota > Agaricomycetes > Agaricales > Omphalotaceae > Lentinula > Lentinula aff. lateritia. The sequence goes on along the minus strand of MU795531.1, from coordinate 3,120 downwards.
GTAGCGTCCTGCTTCTTGGGATCGGCGTAAAACGAAGACGGGGGAACTGTAGTCGGTTTTGAAAGAATAGGAGCTGATGTAGGTGTACTTGGTCGCAGGGGTAGCGTCGAGGCTAGTGTCTGTATACCTGGTCTTTCTGCCGGAGCAGATGTCGGTGTACCAGGCCTCTGTGCCGTCTGACCAGCTGAGCTCGACTGAACACCAGGAACAGGTAACGGACGACGCGGTTTGTTCCCTTCCATCCTTCTCAGTGCAAGATATTCCAATTTATGTTCTAAATAAGTCCACTAGTCAATTCACCTGTCAAGATATGGTGTGGAATTTACGCACCCAAAGGCCAAATTACTGGTTATCCTTCGAAACCGTTTTCCTAGCTTCTGTGCACACCGTATATTTTCTAAGCTCTAACCTGAATCTTGTAATCCTTTTGCAGTTCAGGAAAGCTTGTATCCGCGATAATCTTTTGATTTCGTTCCGCGTCTCTGCCAAACCCGAAAAAGATGATCAGATGAGGGTCCAAATTCGAGATACGTCGAGTGAGATAATGTATGTTGCAAAAAAATCCAGAACTAGTTTCAAAGGAACGATAACAAGCAGCAATGCCACTGAGCCTGGCTTTTTCTCATCGACTTTGAGCAGCGCGTTTCGCGGCCTCGTCAGCGCTCAGCGGCTGACATAATTCCGCGGAAGCTTAATTTGGTAGACATTTCTCACCGTCTTAGATCCTCTTAGATCCTCACAAAACGAAATTCAACCGCTGACGGCCACGGCTCCCTCGACATGCTCTCGCGCTGCCCTCGATTCTTTGTCAATCGAATGCTAGACTTCTCACTCTACGGATCAGAATCTTCTACGTCCTAATACTACCTCCAAACTTAAGCAGCAAAATTACACTACTTTAATCACCAGCTTTCCTGTTGTTGTTCCACTTGTTAGATCTAATTGCGCTTGTCTCCCTCCCTCAGTCGTAAACGGGTATTCCTTGTATATATTCACCTTCAACACTCCTTCACGAATCATATTGAAAATTTTGCTTCCGATTTCCCATGCCTCGTCAGCAGTCACAACATAGTTGGACACACTTGAGCGGTTTCATGAGTAAGAATTATGTATTAAAAAGGCCATCACATACGAAGGTCGGACTAGCTTGAGGTTCTTTGGCATTAATTTGAGAGGGGAGAATGGCGGTACGGCCCCAGATGCATTACCGACTGATACCAAGGTCCCTTTCCGCTTGAGTAATTCAAAGTTCATCTCGAAACTGAAGCATCGGAATAAGTACTAGCATCAAAGGTGAGCTGAGATGCATACGTATCCTTTCCAACGCCATCGTAAACCACATCCACCCCTCTCCCAGCTGTCAACACCCTTACTTTCTCCACAACATCCTCCTCTCTATACAAAATAACCTCGTCCGCACCATTCTTCCTCGCCAACTCCGCTTTTTCCTTGGTCGACGTAGTTCCGATTACCCTTGCTCCGAGATGTTTGGCGTATTGGGTAAAAATGAGACCTAGGCCTCCAGCTATGGTATGAACGAAGACGGTGTCGCCAGGAGAAACGGCATAGGCTTCAGACATGAATGTGATAGCAGTAGCTACTTGGGTGATGGATGCTGCAGCAATTCTAGTTGAGATACCCCGGGTGGGGAATGCGTAGGACCAGTGAATGGAGACATATGTTTGGTCAGTGCCCATTGTAGTCTGTAATAAGGCGGAATGGTTGGTATGATGATTGATTCATGGTCAAATAAAGAAACATATGGCATACCACGGCTACAGACATCCCAACCTTGAATCCCTGCCTATTGTAGGACGGGTTGGCCAATACCTCAGGATCAATGGGTAAAGCAACGATAATCCCAGCTGCTTCTTCGCCAATCGTAGTAGGGAAGTGGTCCAATGGATAGAGACCTTCACGGAAGTACGTATCAATGAAGTTTACCCCGATGTACTCAATCTGAACGCGAGAACGATCAACCAAGCCAACGTACATTGAGATACTAATATACCTTAACGACCATATCTCCCGGCTTGACTTTGGGAAATGGCAGCGTCATCTTTTCCAATACGTTGATGTCACCAGTTCGAGCAATGGCGAGAGCTTCAACTGTAGAAGGAAATTTGAAGGAAGACATTCTCTGTTCTTTGTATTCCTCCGGGTGTTTGGCGGTGGGTGTAGATCCAATTTCTGAGGACATAGATGGAAAGTGCAAAGTTTGAAAATTATCTCGATAGATATACGATAGTTGCTATTTCCATACTGACTCAGGACTGTAGTAATGTTTTGGGCGTAGGGAGGAAAACACAATGCTTACCTAGCAGATCATTGATTAGACGGGTATTACAGGAGATGTCAAGGTGGGCAATTGAAAATAGCCGTTGCGCTCCTGCTCCGGATAGATAGATAGAGAGATAGATAGATACGCGGCTCCGCCTAAGGCGGGGTCCCACAAGGGAACAGCCGGGCCCCACCACCTCAACTGCAGCGAATGCTCATCCGACGCGGGACGGTAGATGTTGCGTCATATTGCACACGATAAGAAAACGAGTACGTTAAAGGTCCGAGGGAAGACTGCTTTCAGAAATGAGCGGTAATCATTGGAGAAATTCTGAAGAGAAATTCGAAACGATTGTCAGCTTTCCACGAAGATAGGGAGGTTACTTCAGGTGACTTCCAAGACGGGTTGCCAATGCCAGTGAGGTGAAAATTTTAGTTGCTGATGATACAAATTTAGTTAGCTTCCATACATTCTCGCTAAATCCTTACTACTCCTCCTCCAAATTCCTCCTTATCCCATCTTCTCGATCTTGTTTGTGGAATACCACTCTCCTAGTACTTTGAATGCCACGTTTATATCACTACCCACGAGACTCAATCCTGCACAACCTTGATCAAAAGCTTGCCCGTAGTTTTTCCTCCTGTGAGATCCTTCTGCGCCTGTTGACCTCCCTCTTGCGTGAACGGATACTCTTTGAATATATTGATCTTGAGAACACCGGACGAGATAAATTCGAAAACTTTGCACTGCATGCAAATTCTGATAAGTTCACGTGACTTACCTAGAACTTATCTGAAACAAGCGTGAAATTACAAGCATATAAGATGCCGAACTTATTC
>MU795530.1:0-18503 GCA_027886305.1 Lentinula aff. lateritia | reverse complement strand
GGGTCACCATCTCATCGTTCTAGCCACTACTAGGTCATTCCCGTCCTCGGTCGCGGTTCTCGTAGCTCCCTTCGAGCTCCAGCCTGCTCTTAGCACGCTACAACATAAACCTCCCCATACCAACACCTACCCTAAGACCTATTTCGACCCAGGTCTTACAGGGATCACCTGTAGTGATAATCCATCTGTGTTGGCCACAAGATGCAATCTTTTGTTGGTCCTTGCAAACTTTGTGTAGTTGCAGATCTTTGTAATCATACATTGTCCCTACACCAATCTTGAAAAAAAAAACATATGTTATAATTCTTCATGCAACTGAAATCATACCTGCACTGGATCAGGTACACTAGTCACTCCTCCATGAATCAGTCCTGGAAATCTCTTTTCCAACTCTGATTGGTTGAGAAATTGCACCTGCAAGACTGTTGTACACCTTTCATCCAGGGGCTTGGTGCAGCAAATAGCACAATTGTTGTAATAATCAATGAGGGACATGTTTCCCTAATCATCAAACACATATAAATGAGGGATGCTATTACCAAAAGTGCAACTTACAGCATCTTCTGGATGTGGAATGTGGAATTTTTTCATGTAAGAGCTAACTTCATGCTCAAACTTGAAGTATTCCACACTGTTCTTGAGGATTTTTGCCATGATCAACCCATGTGGGGTATAGGCTAAGGTTGATTCAGTTAGTCCATCTTTCTCAATTTTTGACATGGCAGATTGTGGCTTCAGGTAACCAATCAACTTGCTGAAAAGACCTTTTGGTGGACTGGATTCAACCTAATGAGTTGTCAATTGGTAGTAACTGAATAATTAGTGGCAAGAAATCCTACTTTGTATCCAAAGTAATCCAAGGCTGGAGCTATGGAATGGCTCCACCAAAAATCAAAATTGGATTCACCACCAATCAAGAAGAGCACAACAAAAGGAAATGCTTTTAAAGGCAGGATAGGTTTCTGAGCCAGAAGCTTAAAAAAGCCTGCTGCCCCTGTAGGCAACATTAAATTGCCCAAGCCCTGGTGAGAGGTCAATAACAGACAATTCATTAGATAGAATTATTTACTGAAGGAAAATATTTAATCTTCATGGGTGCATTTTTCTTCCAAATTTCCATGATGGACTCTTCCTACAGAAATCCAAAGCTAAGAGCAAGGCTCGCCAAGTCAACACTGAGAGCAGCGAAGAAAGTGTACAAAGTGACTATGAATTTCCGGAGGCAAGTGCTCCAGCCTCAGCCTCAACGTACCGTGATGTTTCAACGTTTCCATTTTAGGGGCTTTCTGGCAAAGACGATGATGATGACACGACCAAGCAAAAAACTGAATTGGAGCAGGATGGGACTACGGTAAGCCATATGTTTTGTTTGTTTTCGTCTCCATCAATTATCCAGAATCATAATCAGTCAGAGCCTTTGTCTTTGTGGACGGTTGAATTTGATTGCCTTGTCTGGATTCTCTACAACATGACGGGGGATAAAAATTTTGAATATCCTTGGGTGTGTTTCCCAATAATTAAAGTTGAATTTGCACTGATAAGTCCTTGTTAGTGGACGCCGGTAACAAAGCACCATGAACAATATCGATCATTTGCTTCGACAGCTGCGCGCCTGAAATTATGGCTTCGACGTATTACCAAAAATGACTTGGATGATTTTGTTTTCCAGCACGTTGTTGGAATTATCCGCCATGATATCCTTACTGCTTGCGAAGGTCTTCAGGCTCTCTATGCTTCTCAATCATCGTGGAGCTTGGCAGATCATCGCCAATTTCTTGATCTATTCTCTCTCGGACCCGGAGGCCTGGACCTTGTCGTTGAATGTCTCCAAATCCTCTATGATGAGTTCCAGGTTGTGGATCTGGGGATACTTGCACGGCTTGCTCGTGACTACACAGATGTGTATGAGGGTGTCCGGCATCTCCCACAGATGCTATTATCTTTGGTTCACCTGTTTAGAGCTAAGAACTCGCGATCTTTATGGGATCCTAAAGATGGCTTTTCGGAGTTTTTGATTATACTGGGAAAGTATCGTGGCCAGTTACCGGTTTGTGTTCTTCGTTCACTATAATGCTGTTTGACTAAGTATCTGTGGCAGATCAGTGCGCCAAAATCTAAGTTTCACTCTGACTTGTCGCACCTTGATCTCCATGGATTCTCTGTGTATGATATCCACGAGACTCTTGTGCAAGCTTTTGGTAGTGTCCATGACAGCGCCAAACTCCATCCTGATGTGCTTTGCAGTGGCGAGCATGGTTTGGACGGGTTTCATTCAAACTTTATTACAGTTTTACTAGACTCCATGGACACAACGAGAAGAGAATACAAGAAGATCTATGATCTCTTTGGGGGTCTCTGCCAGGCTATTGCTGACCGACTTGTCTTCGACTTTGCAAGGCGTACTTCATGTCCACCCACGGCGTCGGCATCCTCATCTTCAACTGCTGAACCAGCTCCTTCTGCATCCTCATCTTCAGCAGCTAAACCAGCTCCTTCTGCCGCTGTTCCAACATATAGTGCTCGTGTCAAGGCAGCCCAGACATTTGCAAAACGTGTATCTGGTTTTACCTGGGCAAATTTTCTTCAAGACCTTCTTCGAGATTGGCCTCACCCACAACTATCAAAGCGGATCGATATTGCGTCTTTCCGTAAACTTCCTCTTCAAAAGCAATATCGGAAGTTATATCTTGTGAGACTCTGAATTTCTATCTTCTTCCCACTATTTATGGATGTTTTGTGATGATTTAGGTATACCACCCGGACGCCAATGTGAAAGAATCCTCGGATTGGAAGATGATCACATCGATTCTTGCCCAGGCTATTGGGACAGCCCGCAGTAATAATTGAACATTTCTGACATGTAGATATTGGTATTTTCTTTGTTCATGTAACAGCGATTGAACTTCCTTAATCATCTTGATGTACATATGTCTTGGAGGCAGATAATAGATTTATTTGTCTTGTATGTCAGGTAGTTGAACATTGCAGCCACCATTAAGGTAGCCGCTGTACAGAATTTGAGTGCCTAAAATAGGCATTGCTTCTTCTTTACCCCGTCCATGGCTAGTCCTTCTCGGGATCATGTCCACTACTTCTTTGCTGAAGCCCATGTCCTCACATCTGAAGCGAAATTTGTTATCAATGCACTACCAAATGCGGAAATGCGGGCGGTAGAGTCACTGGTGCATAAGCTTTATGCTGTTCCTAGTATATTACGGGACATCGACGACACTAGCTCAAACCCGGATGAACTCGAACATCTTGGAGATTACGTAGAAAGTCTCATCCGTCCACTGGAGACTTTTGTTGACTCTCCTCCTCCTGCTCCATCCACCAAAATTCCAATACATCACACAGGTCAACGGGGACGTCCCGCCTATGTACTTGATCTTGATCGTGCAATTCTCCTTCACAATCTCGGGCTATCCTGGGATTCGATTGCTCATGCAATGGGGTGCACAAGGCAAACCATCTACAACCATCTTGAAAAGGCTGGCCTCTATAATGCCAAGGAAGTTCCTCATACATCTATATCAGATACTGATCTCGATGAGAAAATCGCCTCTATTGCTGATGAGGATCCATTCATAGGCTCTGCCATTGCCTTAGGTCATCTCAAGAGTCGGTGGAACATTCATGTTCCTATTAGACGTGTTCAAGACAGTTTTCGTCGAGTTGATGCACTTGGAGTTTTATTGCGGTGAGCATGCCGTATCCTGGTCTGAATATGTATATACTTAATAATTTTCAAGGTGGGGAAATCTTATCAAGCGCAGAATCTATAAAGTTCGAGGGGCAAATGCACTCTGGCATCAAGATGGAAATGAAAAGTTACGGCCGTGGGGCTTCTGGATTCACGGCTGTGTTGATGGTCACTCGAGACTTATCATCTACCTTGAATGTTGCTCAAATAAGAGTGCGGATACTGTGTTGGGTCTTTTTCAGAATGCTGTTGCGACATTTGGATGGCCAAGCCGAGTTAGAGGTGATTTTGGGACAGAAAACAATGGCATTGAGATGATGATGGTCGATCATTGGGGTGCAGCTCATAAAGCCTATATACGTGGACGGTATGAAGATTCCTAATGTGATTCATATTAAGCTGAGCGGTAATTCATCCAGATCTACACACAATGTGCGGATTGAGCGACTCTGGCGTGATATCCGAAAGGACACGCTGGAAGCTTACCAAAAGATATTCAAGTATCTTGAAGACAACGAGTTGTTAGACATGTCAGACAACATACAACGTCTTTGCTTATATGTTGTATTTCACCCTCGCATTCAGCAATCCCTGCGACGAACAGCGGATGCTTGGAATCACCATCAAATACGCACGGCAGGCCATAAAACTCCAATTGCCCTCTACGAGTTGAGCCGAGAGCATGCAAAAACACGGGGTTATTGGACAGGGGATCCAGGAGATAATGTAGAAACAGCCTCCCATCCCTCATATGGTCTTGAAGACGAGCTGGAGCAAGGAGCCCCGGGGGATCATCAGGTGTCGGAAGAAGATGGCGATGATATTAGGGTCAATGAGAATGAGGACATCACTGATGTACACAGTATTCTGACAGGTATGGGCTTTGATATTGAACAAGAGGATGGGAACTGGGGAATTGAAGTATATTGTGAAGCTGTACTAAAATTGAAAGTCTATGTAGAGGCGCAATTGTAATTGATCATGAACCCTACATTCATAAAACGTATACGTAGCAGAGGCAGCGCTTGCCAGTGCGTTGGCTAGCGCTCAAAAAAGCAGAAATTTGATTGCCGGCCGCACCATACCTGCGAAGGCTGAATGTACTCAACTTATGCATAAATGTCACTTGCTTAAATTTAGTGACAATACAACTTCCGTATCCAAAACATACTATTCAAGAACCTTATCAACTTGCTTGAACAGTTTTGAGGTAATGGCTCAACTTGCGTATTTATCAAGAACCTTATCAACTTGCTCGAACAGTTTTGAGGTAATGGCTCAACTTGCGTATTTACCAGCCGATCTGATTTATTTTACAGTATTATGCCCATAGGTACGCACTGTACGCATGAAAGTTCGCAGAGGGATAAGCGCTAAGCGCTTTTACGGTCCTAGAGAAAAATTGTGCACGCTCAACATAAGCGCTGAGATTTCTTTATGCCGAAGCATTCAAGAAAACGACAGAAACTCTCTAATGAGGCCAATCCCCTAACAAACGACCCAGCCAAAGATGACGAAGAGAGAAGACTTGAGAGCCTAATTTTTGGAACAAGATACGTTCCTGTTGGGAACAATGGGCTGATGCAGGTCGATGCGGAAGCAGCAGAAGATGGGAGGCAGTTCCAAAATTTACTGGACAATGATGTTAGTATCTCTTGCAGAACCTCATGCAAAATCTCTTGTTAAAGCTGAGCATGTGAACTTTCAGCTGTTTTTCGTCGACGACGAAGTTGAACACAATTCGGATCGCAGTGATTTTGAAGACCAAGAGCCATCGGGCTCAGGCTCAGGCTCTCAGTCAGAAAACGAAGAAGGGTTCAAGGAACCTTCAACACCAAAAAAGCCGCATCCTCATCCAAAGAGTCTGCAATCTGACCGTAGGGCCCCTGCTTGGATAGATGATTCCGACCCGACCAGCGTTTCTCTGTCCTCAAAACGTCTCAGAAAGCTTCGAAATGCGCCAGACGAAGAAAATTTACCGGGGCGTGAATACGAATCTCGACTACGGAGACAGTTCGGACGCATAAATCCTGAACCTGATTGGGCCACCCAAGCTCGTAAAACAACTTCGCAGACTGACGATGGAGATGGCGACGCTGAAATGGATTTCAACACTTTGCTATCCTCCACCTCTAGTATCCATCATACAAAGTCTTTACACTCACAAGTTCTTGCTCCTGGAACTATCGATATATCTCGCCTGCGCGACGCGAACCAATCCGCACAGAATTCAGGTTGCGGCGATATCAAATCGTTAGCATTCCATCCCAGTGAACGTGTACCTGTACTATGTGTGGGCAGCTCAGATCGTCGAGTAAGAATGTACAACGTAAGTAGTATACTTGATTCTATCGCGAGTTCTGTAACCAACGGAGAAATTTACCAGATCGACGGGCACACATCTCCTTTATTACAAACTCTCCACATACCGTCTCTCCCTCTAAGCTCACAGTCCTCTGTTGCTTTTCACCCATCAGGGTCTCATCTTCTCCTAACTGGCTCAAGACCGTACTATTTCATCTATGATCTACAGAGTGGGACTCTCAGTGGTAGCGACCAAAGTAAACACGGTCTGTGGGGGACGCGGTTCGAGGATCCCTCAGCCTCACTAGAATCTCCGACATCTTTCCGAAAGCGAGGTAGGACGCGTGGTGCAGGCGTCGACGAAAGCGCCTCAGTCAACTCACAGAACACTCCAGGCGCATCTGGAATGGAAGTGACCGCTTTCGAACCGACAACAGGATCTATACTTGCTGTTGCGGGTCGTGGAGGCTATGTTCATCTTGTGGACTGGAAAAGTGGCGCAGGGCAGGTCATTGGCAGCCTCAAGTGTTCGAACGGTGGCGGGGGAGTGAAAGGTTTGTGGTGGACATCTCCATCGAGCAGATATTCGGAACTTGACACTGGATTTGGGTCTCGGGAGTACTTGACCGTGCTTACCGGGGACTCGGAAGTGTATATGTGGGATGTCGGCGAGCGACGATGTGTGCGGAGATGGACAGATCAAGGCGGATTTAGAGGGTCAGGTAGAGTTCTTGCGGGGAGCGGGAAAGGTTCTGGTTGGTTAGCGATCGGGTATGGTATCTATTTTTCCTGTATCTCGTGCATGGGAATAACACTGTTATTCAGCTCCAATACTGGCTTGGTCAATGTGTATGGCCCAGACTCATATACGCCTTCCACTGTATCCACATCAAGTTCATCGTTGTCGTATTGGTCTGGTCTTACTCCCAAGCCACTTAAAACTATCGAGAATCTCATCACCCCAATCTCCACCCTTCGGTTCAACCATGATGCGCAAGTGCTCGCGATGGCAAGTAAGGAAAAGAAAGACAGTATGCGATTGGTAAGACGGGATTTACACTGCGCCTAAAAACCTTGTTCATTTGATTTCTAAGATACACCTGCCCTCACTCACGTCCTTCTCTAATTGGCCTACATCAAGTACACCTCTAGGCCACGTCACTGCCGTGGATTTTTCCGCACGTAGTGAATACATTGCCATTGGGAATACTCGTGGAAGAGTACTACTATATCATTTGAAGAACTTCGGTGCACATTAGTCTTTTGGTGCTTCCCAGTGGCGTATTGTTCTGCTGATCAGGAAATGTCTTCTTTGCCATGATTCTATCCTCAATCAGGTATATCCTCCGCCATTGATATTTTATCTATGTTGGAACAAGTATTTCATAAAGTCCGAAGTCGGAGCAGCTAATGAACAGAGGTAGTGCAATAAGGAGTCTGAAAAAATATAAATACATCCCAGTTGGGTTTTTGACGGATGATATGAGAGAGATGGCAACCGAAAAAGCACATGTCAAGGTCGGATCACAACTGTACCAAATGGACAAAGAGTGAAGACTAAGAATTAGTGCAGAGGAATATGGAAAGAAATGCCCCACTATCAAGTTCAAGTCGGTGCATACCTAGACAAAAGCTGTGCATATGTTTCCAAAATCTGCAGTGGTCGGATGATACGTGATGAGAACTTCGAAGGTCGAAAATGGAACTCTCGGCATACCTTTTCAGCGCGCTCCGTTCCCCCAGGCACAAATTTACATATCACCGTAGATGCCTCAAACCATCTTTTGGCCTCGTTCAGTGAAGACGCTCTACATGAACGAAACACGAGTTGAGTACCTGACCACAATGTCGTGGTATTCGAGAAGAAATGGCAACTGACTCCAAGCACTCAAAACCGGTATTATACGATGTGGCCAGAAGCCAGAAGCGTTCATCCATGGGGTAAGCCTACAAATGAAAATCAAAGCACGGGAAGATTCAGTTTTTTCGGATGCCACCTATGGATTCAAAGAACGAATTCGAAGGGTCGAGTATGACACGGAAACAAACCTTGTCAGCATCACTGATTTCCATCATACTAACTGCTTGTTCAACATATCCAATAGCCTTGAGTCTATCCGCAGATGTGTTTCTTGCGAGTGTGATTGTACAAATGGCTCGTAGCCACCGCGCATACTTCTCCAATGAAAGAGAATTGTGGTCAAGGGTAGCATGCAATACAGCCTAATATGATGGAGCAATCGTCAGACTATTCACCTGAAGAATAAGTCTCATGTTACCTCAAGACCGCCGCATAGAACTGACAGATGTATGAGCTTTCTTTCATTGGTTACGCCAAGGCTGGCTTACCATTGACAGGACATCCTTTCTCTTCCCACTATTCCAGTTACTCTCAGTCACTTTCTCTCTAGCAAGAAGACTTACTAAAATATCAGCGATTGCCTCGTAGGTGGCTACTGCAAGCTGTCCCGAGGTAACAGCATCCTGCAACAAGGTTGATGCATCAACACAAGATCTACAACAAAAATGACTGACTGCAATTGTTTTCAACAATTGGTCCCAATCACTGAGTTGCGCCAATATCTCCGCTTCAAATACCCTAAGCGTATGGAGGAAGTATTGTGAACGAAGAAGTTCATCATCGCCAGTTATTTTGTTACTCTCGATAATTTGTGAGATCCTTGCTTTGCATGACTTGATCTCCGCGGATATCTCGCGTATCTGCTTGGCCTTGAACAGTATCAGCAGTTGCAACAACAACAACAAGAGCAGCCGTTCGCACGTTTATTGAACCATTCGCTGACGATGCCTCACGAGCTGCGAATACTTAGAATGACATCAGTAACAGCGGAAGGCAGATAATGTAAAGTTGGCCCTACCTCGGCCAGCGACGCCGGAAAAGAATGCATTCATGAGGTGAACATACAGATCCGGTTCCACCTCCACGGGAGATGCTTGACAATACACTTCCAGCATCTATGAATATCCTCAACTTATCTACGTCGCACATTTTCTCAGGAACGAACGTACTTACGTCTTTAGATATGTCAAATAGTGCTGAAATCTGCTCCTGAAATCCATCCCAGTCAGAACAGCCTTGGACCGCACAGTTATACGCAGTTCTCCATAACCAGGAAACGTCTTTGATTATCAGAGATACAGCCTTCTGTTCGAACGCCGCGTCGACCAGGATTTTCGCTATTCTGATATCAATTACCTTCTCCATACAGATGCCAGTGGACACGAACCGGTACGAAAGTGTGTCACCACGCTGTCAATTAATGTAGACCTATTTTTCGGAGAAGGATTTAAAAAAAGCTATTGGAATGGGGAAAGGAGTTTGTACCGAGCAGCAATCGGCTCTGCCAGTAGCTTTAAAATCAGTCTTATAATACAGCGCAGAAGCGCTATCGCTTCAATTACGGTCTCGCCGTTATTCGAAATCTTGAGGGTGGTCAGCAGAGCCTCTAGAATGGCGAGCAGAACCTTCTTCATCTCTGACTCATGTGATATTTTCGTGGCCAAAAGCAGCATCTGACGGTCGAAATCCGGAGCATTAACCATTGCATGCACCGACTTGATTGCTATAAAATCAGTTGTGTCAGCAGAGTGCAACAAGATACTACTATAAGCGCAATATTGCCTTCATCTTCCAACCCTATAAAGATGCGTCGTTGAATGTCAAAGTAGCAAGGACTCAGGTCACTCACCCTGGTAAGTAGCAATGAGAAAAGCTAAATAATGGGTTGCAGCTTCGTTGGAAGGACAAGATCGGATCACTGCAGCTGATCGAGAATACTCGCGCTGCTCGATGTAACATAAAGCCGCTTTGCGATAGCTTTTCGAAGCGCTTGATGAACCATGCACTTTGAACAGTGGGTGACCACCAGCCGCGAACCATTCTGCTGCTTGCGACCAACGTTTGCCGTGATAATGGCGATCCCCATATTGCCAGAGAAGCTAAAAAAAATTACGGGTTGGTGACATACGAAATAGAACGGACGATACACACCGATAAGCATGCCGCAGCCGAGATGCTTCGGAGCTCCGTATTTGTTTCACATACAGCTGTAGCGTATGTTGTTTAACTGCAACAGAGAACAAGAATTCGGTTAGACCCGTACATGTGAATGCTTTCCCGATGACTTCTATTGCTCTGGAATGAACTTCATCCTTTGAGCAGTGAACAATCAAAGATAATAGAACGCGGTCAACAGACTCGGACTCTTTCTCATTGCATTGTAAAGCTGTCTGCAAAAGGTTTTGAGTAACAGTGGAAACGAGAGTGCTACCGCGTGGATGATTGATCTTAGCAATTGCAATCGTTCACAATCATAGGGTGAAAGTCTTACTGCTGGTGTCCAAGTGTTCGTAGCTCCCGTAAGATGCTGTCAAGATATGAGCCTTGCAATGACAAAAATCAACACCATAGTCTCACTCGGTCACAGTTGTATCGGTGAACTTCATGTGATTGATGATGGATTTAAAAGCTGTTTTGGCCTGGTCAACGAGTTCTTAATCGTGAAGTAAACCTCTAACCATCATGTATAGCTGTATCCCCGGATTGTCTTTTTTTAAGAATAGCTAATTTCAACCAACGGAGTTCCTGATACTCGGAACTTGCCTGAGCAGTAAATTATAATCAGTAGGAATCAGGGATATAGAAGACGTAAAGAATGTTACATGATCTTTTGAGGCGTCCAATGAAGGAGTCAGTTCTTCTAGTGTAGCTTCTGCACTATCATAACACTCAGATAGGAAGTACGCTCTAGCTGATACATTGTGAGATTGAGTCTTAACTGAACGAGACCAGCTGTATGGAGTGCTCACCAAGTGTTCTGAGGATTGATATCTGTAATACAAGGTCAATGAAAAAACGACACATGATATGTATGTATACCGACTCTTAATTCCAAAGCATTAGGGACGCTTGATTCTTCTTGGTCAACAATTCCAAATGCCTTCTGTAGCCAGGCGGTGGCGTCAGAAGGCTTGTCCTGAATCTGTCCGGCCTGATTCTTAAGGGCCGATTTGCCAATGTCATGAAACTTCGCCGCCAAAAGCACACGCTATCCTTGCATGGTTCAGTGGGTTTGGGGCATACCAGATGCATAGATGGACTTACATCATGGGCGGGAAAGACAAGTCGTTGCTCATCATATATAGCTACCGGGCCCGGGCTACTTAGTCACATTCCTATGTCAAGACTCATTATTGCAGGAAAATTCACCCAATAACTTTTGGGCCATGAACTCCGACACGGTATGATTACCCTCTTTCCACGCCTTTTGTGGATCAGAGTCTAGACACGGAAAGGCGAAGCATTTCCACGTACCGACTCCATTCGACAAGAAAGATAGACCGCACGAGCACAGGTTTTGGAATGTCGATACGTACCTTCCGGGTCATCCTCAACTCTCATCATCTCTTCATACTGATCAAGAATAATGAACTCAGTGTGTGTGGTTTCCCAGGGAGTTCAATGCGAAGATTTCACCTTGGCAGCACTTGCGAGAACACCTCCGGCGACATCGAATTGGCCGAGTTCTGGAAAAGTATACATACGAATTACGTTTTGCAAACTTTTGAACTTAGAAGTGAACGGACCAGAAAGAATAGCTCCGGTTTTGCTTGCGAGGCCAAGGACATGGATGAGAGCTGGACATAGTGAGATCAGTCCACGTTCAAGTAGCATTAGTCAGACGACACACTCTCTATTCCTGGCCTTTCTTCTAGCCCTGCTTCGACTAGTCGAAATGCGGCCAGTCTGACTGGAATTCGGACGACGTCAGATTGTGCCGGACGGATCCCCGGATACAAATGAACGTACGTGCGCCAGCCAATGCACGGCCATCATCGTCAGGATATTTGCCAACAAGTCCCGAAATATTCCACAAAGTCACTCCTGAGACACTTGTCACCAAATGCATAGCGGATAAATTCTCATAAGCACCTTCTTGGTCTAATATGTCACAGAAATTGGCGCAATCTTTTTCTGCTTTCAGACGTCGGTCCGTGAACGATCCAGCGAGGTTGGATATCCGTCCGAGGTTCTCGATTATAGAAGGCCGCAAAGAGATATCGCTCGCATCCAGTTGGGTTTTCGTCGTGGATAACAGATCTGTAATCCGGTGTAAGGATACATCCAAACAAGAGAAGACGGTTTATGACCTTTAATGGATTCAAAAATCTCCTGTAAATTTGGCAAAGTCTTCTTCTTGCGCGTCCCGGACATTTTGAATAGAGTTGGAATCGGTACACTATTAGCAACCGTCACAAATAAGTCTCCACATGTCACGTGAAATGTGACTTTCGTGTTATGCTTTGATTGCAGCTGTGTTCATTATACATCGACAGTGACGATAATGCGCCATTCTGTTGCACTTCCTCCTGATGCAGTGGCTCTCGCCACGAAGGTATCCTGAACTTCTTTCTTTTGCCGTTGTATGAAATGACTCCATTTTGTCGCAAGGAAGCCAAAAAAGAGGGTATTTTTGCCGGTTTGACTTCCGCTTTAGCATCAAGTGGGTTCTGTCATTTTATTCAACGCGAAATCGTTATCTCAATAAAATCCTGCATATGTAGCTTTGGTCGGATCTAAAGCTCTAGGACTTAAAAGATATCCGGCACTTGCATGCGGGGCGAGTAAGTTTTGAGTTTTCCTCCATTTGAGTCGGGTATGTACTTGAAATCGAATTTTATGGCTGATAGTATACGCATGTTCGCAGTAACCGCGGTGCTTTCAGGATATTACTTCACTGAGGTATATTCCCCTTGTGCTCCGCAAGTTCACTGTTCTCACTCCATTTTGCAGGCATTCACTGCGGCCCACCTTGCAAAATTAGAGCGTGAAGTACTTCGAAGTTCGGCATCGAGCAGAGGAGAAAGATAAATTTGGCTCATCGTAACCTGGTGTGAGCGAATTTCTTGATCCAAGGCTCCTCTCGTGCGATGCAGTCACCTGAATCCTTGAACTTCTATTGAACTCTTTCCAACCCTTTTCAACCCCATTCTCAGTCGTGATAACCCTTGTTTGGATATATTGTGGCTTTCGAATATGATTGTAATTCCAATCAGTTGTTCAAAGCTCTCAAGTTTGTTGGAAAGAAAATGGTCCAGACCCGAGATGCTTTGCAGCCGGCTGTTCCTCAAGCACGTGCAGGCTATTAATATGCTGTGAGCGTCGGCGTCGTCCATCCTTATTTTGACGTGCCGGTCATCCTTCCTTTCTGGTGTGACATTATAACAAAGTCCAGCCCAACGGAAGGTGTATACTACAGCTACGAGTTAAAGTGGTTGGTACTTCAACGTATGATTATTGCCTCCACGTTGAGCTGCCAGGCTATTTAGCCTCAGGATTCTAGTCAGGATCCGCCAACGCCACGAACCAGCTTGACTGTTGGGGGTCTTCGGAGACTCGACCGTTGGGATCTAAGAGGATCCAGGAGTAGCCTCAGAAAAGGCTGCGTGGCGGAGATCTATCCGAAGTTGCCAATAAAATCATCGAACATGGTTACGCAGAATAGGAGGAATTTGCAACAGCCTTGGGGGGACCTGAATAAACCTAGCTCCTGATGATGTTGTGTAAAGGAACAGCTAGAGAGCGAAGCGCGGGCTTTCTATGTAAACCAATATTAGGCAAGGGGCATTTATTGCAGTAGATATACCAATCCGACAGCGGATAGCACAAGTTTCAATCAAAGTTCATCAACTACACAATTTACAATAAAAATTTCTAATCTGTTGGGTTTTTTGTTAACCCTGCGGTGAGGTAGTAGATATACATGTGTATGTAGATACAATTGACGGGATATGTGACATGTAATGCGTGTAAGTAGTAGATGTAAAACTAGGGTTAGTTCATTCTTGGAATATGTAGCTATGATGATTGATGATTAGAACGACGACAAGCGGTCCGAAGGAAGTACGAACAACGGTAAGGTAGCCCAGAGGTGAAAGGAGATATTGATACATGGATATCGTGAAGTGAAAGCGCTGATGGAGGTGGATGCAGATGATGTCTCTTTTGGCTAGTAAGGGATGTTATGTAGTAGAGCGAATTTGTATATATACTATAATCAGAGTATGTAATGTTGTATGGAAGCATGGAATGCGGGTGAATGTGTAGACGTGTTCATGAGTGCGAGAAGAACGAGCAATGACATATGCGAACGGAACAAATAGGGATACCAGATGCGAATAATGAGAAGAATGGAGTATGGATGAGACGAGGCAGCACAGTCGAAAAGATTCAAATAGAAAAGAAACGAGAAACGAGATCGTAAGCTCAAAAATTGCTTGTATTCGGCCAAATCCGAAAGTGCATGTACAAGGAAGTTTTGCTTGAGAAGATGCATAGTAAAGATGCATGAACGAGAAAGGATTCGGAATGCCTACTCGCATATACTTCTTCTAGACCAAGCGTGACTTCGATGGGGGCGTTCGTAAACGGGCGAAGAGCCTTGTTCCGGAGTTGGGCAGAACTGAAACCCGGGCGGACCTGCATTAGCGAATGGCGCAGACTGTATCGGACTACTATCATCGTAGTCACCCCCGTAACTCTGATGTTGGCTTTGATGATACGCTTGGTATATCGGTGGTTCTACATTCGGGACTGTGAGCAGATGTGGCGGCAGTGGCGGCAGGGCCTGCTGTTCATGCTGAGCAGTGTAAGCAGACTGCCGAGACCAGACCGTATCACGAAAGTGTGGCAATGTTGGAGGCACTACAGTGATATGCACAGGGCTTGTGGATGCCGATTGAACGTTCATTGGGAATGAAGAACGGGGTTGATAGTACGGGACAGAAGAACTCGGCGGGGGAGGTTGATGATACCGTAACCTTGCCTTACGGGATCTGTTTTCTTCGTCGTCTGTCGGTGAACCAGCAAGAGTATAAAAGTAGAGGTTCTGACCATAACGGAGCCTGTTAGTCTCAAGAAAAGAATGGATATAGATTATGTCACATACTTGAGGCACAGAGCTGCGCCGCCTTTCGTCCAAAGCATAAGCCGTGGAGAGCGTCTCAGGAACCATGATCTTATTGGACACAGAGGAAGACCAAGGTGTAGACGGCACAGTGCCAGTAGTCGCATGCGATGAACGAGACCCTGGCACATTTGGCGAATCAATCGACATTCTGGCAAATGACTGCAAACTTTCCAAGGGTGAATTAGAGTTTGGCCCGCTGTGAGAACCGGACTCGGGGATGAGTAATGATATGGAGACAGGTCGTTTGAAAGGAACATGAGAGAAGGTTGCAGAAGTAGGTGAGAATGCGGCTCCAGCACTACGTTTCGCACCCGATCTAAGAAAGGGAGAATCGGACTGTGCCGAGCGCGTTGCCGGAACATGAGAAATATACTGCGGAGAGACAGAAGGATAAGACAAAATGCGATGAGATTGCTCTGGCGAGGTAGAACGCGCGCGAAGACTCGAAACACGACCGCGATTCGCATACCGATGTGGTGTGTTCGTTAGTGAGGACCCAGGGTGCCGTGGTGCACGTGTTGAAGCGCGCGATTTGTGGTAGTGTCTGCTATCGCGCTCCTTCGCGAGGACCAACCCCTTGAGGAGATTTAGCCATGACTCGTACGTCGCTTTGTCGACATAGAGATTGCAGTCTACGCCCATTAGAAACTCTCTTTCCATTCTGTTAATTTCTGTGAGCTCTATTCCCGAAACTTCTGACCAAGTCTTATTTGTATACGTGTTACTGAAAGGAAAGACGCGTCAAATGAAGGTACTGATACCAAGAATGATGTTACATACTCGTCCAAGAATTTATTTGCCATCATCAGTCCAGCAACAGCTATCCTGAACTCACTGCCAGCCTGTGCAGGAGTAAAGCGATTCCGTTCTTTCAAGCGGTAGATGTAATGCAATGAGAGCACGATGACAGACTGCGAAACTTGCGTTGTCTCAAGTAGCTTTTGCATGAAAGAAACAAACGTAGGCGAAGCGACAAGTTGGAGGGTCGTTGCTGAATTTGGGCGATGGAATAAAGGCGATGATGAAGCCGTGTTAGATTCGGAAGAAGGTGGCGTTGTGAACCACAGATAACAGATCATTTCACATGTCTTTTCGGCAATGAAATGCGCTGAACGTTTGTGCGTAAAGTCGAGCCAGTCGATGGAAAAATTGTTGTCAGTGAAGACGGGTGGTTTCGAATACACTGGCTCTGGAACGTTCTCAGCATAGTCGACCATTGGAGGAAGTCGCGTAGGAGGAGTGTAATGTGGAGGAGGAACGTCTTCCAAGGGTGATACTGCACGCTGTTTATCAATGAAAAAGAACAAGCAGAAGAAATGTGAGACGCACAAAGAGGTGTATGCTGGTCAGACAATTGTCTATCAAGAAAAGCAATTGGTGGCAAAGTCGGTATTGTAGTATTGCTTGAGAGAGCCTGACCCACTGCTTTTCTTGGTGGAGAATAAGTTGATTGAATTTTTGGTTGTCGCCACTGGACTGACCAGGAAGTGAGGATTTCAGTCGGTAATGAAGGCAGAGTATTCATCATAAAGTCGGAGGGTGTCCTTACAAGGGACGGAGTATTAAAAGCGAAAGTCATAAGCGTAGTGAAATAACGAATTAGCAGTCCAGTAGGAGTTCATATTTCAATCCTGATGAGATGTCTTCCGAGACCACTACGCTTACGGTCATCGAGCGATTTCCCCTGTTTTTTTTTGTCACGCAAGATCCTTCCGATTTTGGATATTTTTTCCTCTTTCCGAATGAGATCAATTAATTATTTACATTACTCTTTTACCACGGTCTATTCTAGGCACTTGACAGGCTGCTAAGTGCAAGTCTTTGGCTTTGTTTGACCCATCATGATTCCGGGATTCCAATGCCGCTCTTCCGTAGGCACGGCGAAGCTTTCGCCTCCAGTGCAGAAAATGATAGCAAGGAACTTGCCCTACTCAGTGAATAAAAGCAGCGAAATCTTTCTACAGTGGCACTAAACTGGGTTCTTGGAGTGCATATCATTCTGTTGAACTTCCGATGAAGTGGGCGCTTCGAAGGAGTTTGAGAGTGAATCCAGGGTTGACAGTGACACGATATTCTTTGGAAATATCAACACCTAGCCGTCTCATCCCCTAAAGGCCAACTACAATAAGGAAAGAGGCTGTTATCAACCCGTTACCAGCACTGGGACTTGGTGAAAATCCACCCTGCGGGCGCCCATGTTCGGGAACGTATTACATGTGAGTCTGTTACCAAAGTCCGCTGGCAATTCTGTGCCAGGGAAGCCTTTAGAAGGAAGCCTCTTCCATCGCATCGGAGCCAGTCTGGGTGCCGCGGTAATCCTAGAAAGGAGCCAGTATATCTGTCTGTCAAATATTTAGTGCAAGTAAGTAAAACCTTGTTACACACAAAAACAAAACCTTTTCATCGATTCACGAGATACAATTTGCCCGTCCTTGTAAATGACTTGAAGCGACGATGCGACGTTGAGTAGATTATTACAAAATAAGAAACTGTCCTCCACATGAATCTGGAACCTGCGACCTGCGGAACAATGGATAACTTGATGGGGTTACTTATAACTTGCAACGAAACAGTCTCAAGAGAGAACGTCCGAGCCTGTCCAAGCTCGCAATGTAACGATGAAATACTTGACTCACCAAAAACTCCACCGGCTATATGGGGTGTGAAATTCTGATCGTTACTCCTGATATGGCCTGGTGCTCAAAAAGGTAATGAGGTAGAGCATGTCTCGCGGAAAATGGGGTCCTATGTACACTGGAATCAGCTTAGCGTCGGGAAAGTTGTCCACACGTTACTGCAAGCTACGTACTCACTTGCCTACTATGTAAGTAGCTCAAAAAGCGTCAGATAAGTGTGAGCTGATGCTTTAGTATAAGCCAACATTGGCCGCGCATAGATTGAACAAAGAGGGAGAAATTACCACCGTGAATTAAAAGTTGAAGGCGGAACGTAATCACGTGTGGATCGCGCCACGCGTTTTGAGCAAAAAACCGTTCCGAATTTGGACTCTGACACAGTGACAAACACAAGATCCCCTCGATACATACATCAAACTTTAAATATCACGTTTCCTTATAAGGGTTCGATTGAATTTCACCTCGTCCCGGCACCGGATAGAGTCACTGATAAACGGTTAGAAACGGCCGGAGCATGAGCTGCACATGTTCCGAGGTTAAGGGTCCGCTTCGGTTTCGCACGACCAAACTTGGACATTGGTTTCCTGAAACGTTATACCTGTCACAACAGGAACGGCAAAAGTTATGGAACGGCGGCCGACAAAAATGCTCTTCTACCTCCCTTCGCATCGTTCCGGTAAGTAGAGTCTGGTTCGGATATCACGGATATAGCCTTTTTAATTTTTTAGTCTCCTCCCTAAACTTTGCTTTCAAATTGACAAGGACGAGAGGGTACAGGGCTGCTCAATTCTAATCGTTTCGAAAATGATTTAAATCACTCGTGAAATTTAGGAGCAGCCGATGATGCCGACGGTGCTTACATGAGGCACA
>MU795529.1:0-18532 GCA_027886305.1 Lentinula aff. lateritia | reverse complement strand
TTCAGGTCAACAGAGACAGCAGGCATAGGTTAAGAGAGAGTCACGTCACGTTTAGATATTCCGAATTAGGAACGGATAAATTCGGACCGCAAATTGAAAAAAACTCGATTGTTCACGGAATTATGCAAACCCCTGTAATTACTTCTTACGCCGCTTCGCGGCCCGTTCGCGTTACGATTCAAGATGAAATCATATTTTCTTTATATACAAAAAAGGCAAAAATATGTAGGGGAAGCAAGATGACAAGAAGAATACAAGAGTGGCCGAAGGCCGAAGTCCGATGTCCGCTACTCTACTACTACCACCTCCTTCTCCTTCCCTTTCTCAGAGGCCGCCGTCTTCGCCTTCTTCGGCGCCGGCGCCTCCCCTTCTTCCTCTTCCCCTTCTCCTTCCTTCTCTCCCTCCACTATCTTCTCCTCTTCCTTTTCTTCTTCTTCCTCTTTTTCGCTATTCTCGATTACTCGTCTTCTCTTCAAACCCCTCGGCCTGTCGGAGACCGACCTCGACGGCCCAGGTGTTGCCGGTCCGGACATTGCATTCCTCGTCTCAATGGCAATGAGCCGCGTGTGGTCTTTGTCCTGTCGACGTAGGAGTTGCCTCAGGTATTGATGTGACCTTGAGGTGGCTTCCCTCAAGGCCCGGTTGTCGGCGAGCAACTGAGCCATCTGGCTCTCCAGTACCGCCATCCGTTCGCCGCTCGGTCCTCCTTCCCTCCTCACCTGTACCGGCCGCCCGGAGTACGAGCATTTTACCTTTGCATCGTGACATGGCTTGCATATCACGGTGCTCCGTTTGCCCACCTGTTCCAGGCAGGGGATTTTCTTCAGTTGGCACCGCTTGCACGGCGCCCGCTCTTCGTCGTCGTCGTCGTCGTCATCGTCTTCTCCGCCATCTCCGCCATCATCCGGGTCTCTGCTGCTAGCCTAAAATTTAGAGTCAGTAAGTCGGTTATGGTGTTGCACGGACTACACACCTCTACCCTCTGTTTACCCTTGCCCTTCTTGACCACCCGAGGAATCTCTACTTCCACTCGACGAGCAGAAGTAGATGCTTTGCCCGGTGAAGGACCCCGGCGGTTCCATGCCGCTGCTGCTGCTGCCATCCTCCTCCTTTTCTCCGCTGCCTCTTCCTCCAATCTCCTGGCATTGGCGGCCTCCTGCCTCTGCCTCTCCTCCTCCGCCTTCCGTTTGGCCTCTTCCTCGGCCCTCTTCTTTTCCTCCTTCCTCTTCCAGTTCTTCTCCCTGGTATGCTGTAGTTGAAGTTCTAACTCTCGCTCCTCGTCAGATGGATCCGGTGTTGAGGGGCGAGTCGGGGCCGAAGTTGGAGTTGGGTGCCTGCCCGTGACAGGAATTGAGCCGACGGTGGTAGTGGTTCTGGTTGTAGTGCGGCTAGTCAACATCCTAGAGGACTTAGAGGTTTTGGAAAGTTAAGGCCATAACAGCAAAACCTGGCCCTTTTTATAGGGACAAAACGGCACACGGACCAGCGAAAATTTTCCTTCGAATTGTGTTTGGTTTATGGGGAACCGGAAAATTTCTTGGATGACTAACGACAATTCCCGGTATCAACGGCTTTCGAAAAATTTTTCCTGCTAACTGATAGGACGAATTCCTGATGCTAACGGCTTTCGAGGGCTCAAGCCTAAGAGGGGGATACTGTCAAGCCCATGCCTCGGGCCTCCATTCCACCGCTCGGTATTCCAAAGATCCACTGTTTATTGTAATCTCCTTCTTATTGTTCTTTCTCGCTACACATACCCTTTCATTCTAGTCCCTCCTTATTGTCTTTTACTTTGCCCTGCAGGTACTACACGTATAGCTCCTAGTAGTTAGTCTGGTGCTCCGCACCGATGCGCCGCTCCATAGATATGAATACTGCCTGTACGCTACTGTAGTTCCTCAGTTTAATTATCGACTTAGATTCCCTCCTTAACTCTGTGCTCTTCTAAGTCTTCAGGCTCATCGCCTTGAAGTACTCTCTACTATAACCTTAGGACTTAGACGTTCTTTGGTTCGCTCCTCGTCACCGGCGTTATCGCCGCTCCAACTTGGCTGCTACTAGCTCCTCCCTTCTACACTCTCGATCTCCGGGGACTAACGGCGTAATGGCGGTGTTGTTAATAACTTCACTACTGTCCCACTCGACCTTCCACTCCTAGACACCTGTGGCCTCTGGCATGGTTACACGGTGTACATGATCTTAACAGTACTTTACTGCGTATCCATTTTAAAAAGGATAGTGTATTATTTTACAGAATAGTTCTGATGTGGTCTGATACGGTACACAGGACCCACACTGACCCACATTGAGTCTTAGGTTCAAGCTCCTTGTCACCGTACATGTCAGTACACATGTTGGCAGTTCATGGATCATGGGAATGTGAATTTTGACTAATACTATATGGCTAATGAGACTGCACCCAATGTAGGATATTCTGATGAAGGTCTGTCTAATAGGTCTAATACAGTAAGGAGGACCCACACTGACCTACATTGATATCTATCCCACATTGACTGGGTCAAATTGAGTCCTGGGCGGTCCTCTGCGGTCCTCTCTGTTACAGTGTCCGGTTCTGATGAATGTCTGATAGGGTCTGATCCAGCAGTAAGGAGGACCCACATTCGATCTAACAATTCACGATATGCTCGATTATTTGTTTCAGAGCTATTACGAGTCATAGAGCTAGTTGAGTCAAGTGTTGTCGAATTTCCATACAGAACAGACACTGCCAATATCTGTCAACATAACGTCGATAAATACCTCGATGAAATTCAAGAGAGGGAGAATTTATCCTCATTTCTCGAACAACTGCAGTCAGCTCTTGTTTGATTAACTCTGAACATTATTTATCTTGAATAATGGTCACTCTCGCAATCCCTGTACCAGGTCAGTCAACATTGCTCAACTTCAAACACACTTACTTTGTCACAAATCATTTGTTGTTAATTCACTGTGAGTCTTACTCTTAGTTCAATTTATTCTTGATAATTCAAGATTTTCTTCAGTTATTGTCTCCTAGTGAACTCGATGCGATGCCCCAAGTGTTAATAACATGCATTCACATGTGAGCCTCCTTTGTCCAGCTTGGAGGGGGCCTTTGGCCCTCTCCATTCCAAGTATGTCTCACATGTGGTGCTCACTTCAAAATTCTAGTTTCAAGGGGTGTCGGTGCTAGTGCACCTCCGTAAAACAATTATTGAAAAAAGCATATAGAGATTACACAAGGATGATATACTGAGCAAGTAAGGATGTACAAGGTAATGGAAGATAGACAGCTGCAAGTCGCGACTGAACTGAATTCGATGATGAGGGTGTTACAATTACTTCTTTTCATCTTATCTTTTTCCTTATCTTGTCTTATCTTGTATCTCCCTTATCTCATATTTTGTCTTATCTTGTCTTACATTGTCACCTGACCTATTATTCATGCTTACTGATACAACATGCACTTTTCATTTACTTATATTAAACACAGCAGTCTTACAACACGCATACAGCATGCTGATCGAGTCTTTATTACTTACACATTGCTTTACTTAGGTTTTATCTGTTTCACACATGTTCTACTCATGCTTACCACTGACCCAGAGTGTCGGACATTACTAGGGCGGAGGGTTACTTACTTGTATATAAGCTGTAGTTACTTGCTGTATTTTCCTTAGCTTTGATCTCATCTATTCTACCTGGTCTAGTCCAGAGCTTACTTGCCTCCTCTATCTTTCTGTCCCCTGAGGTTTTCTTAAGTGTGATATCTGGTGACACCCGTTACTAGAGTCAGTCGCTGACAGAGGGATTTACAGGGGATTACCAAAAATGGCGGTGGCTGTGACCTCATGGGATTTGTGAATATAGAATTGATGAAATTTTTCACCCTATGGCCAGTATTGCTTTGCTTTGCTTGCAATAATCACGTAACAACTACTCTCAGTATCAAGCGGCCTTTTGTTTGCGGAATAAATGGGTGCACTCAAGAGGTATCTCCTTTGGTCAGTTTTGATTTTTCAAGAACCATTTGTAGACACTCACTGATTTTTCAGATCCCAGCAAAATCGTTGGCCATTGCATTTGTGCAGGCAGATTTCTGTCTTTAACTGTTCAACCAGTAGTAGCCATGCACTTGGTTCTTCATTGTTTGGCCACTGGACTTTGATTTGAACCTCATTTCTGTTCTCTTCTTGTTTCTTATGTTGAAAAATGGTCAGAAAATATTTGATACTCCTTGAAATGTTGTTGCTTTCTTTGTGAAGAATCTTGGATATTACGAGCCTGTACATAATTTATGGAAGACACTTGTCCAATAAGGCCACTTCTTGCTTACATGAGATTTCAATACATATAAGTCAATAGTCATAGCAAGGTCTGACATTAGGTGATTTAATGCATGTGATATAGTGACTTGTGTAACTTGTCTGTTAGTGTTACATTTCTTAAATCCTTTCGCTCATCCCGGGTCTAGCAATTGATTATCTTGGATATCACATACCCTTTTGAGTGACTGTACATCTCTGTTCTCAGGCTAGTGGTTGGCACACTTTGCACATTGCCAGGTTCAAAGTTCCCTCCCTCAAGGTGAAAAGCCAGGGGAAATGGAAAGATAAATCCTATAAGGCTAATCTTCATATCAGAATTAGGCTTATATAGTTTATCCAAAAAATTCCGAACACATTTCACAGTAGGGGAAACTCTGAGTCTCTGAACATGGTAATGTGTTGGGCGTCCAATTGATTCGATCAGCAACGTTATTTTGGTTAAAAAAACCAGCCGGAGCTCCTGCCATGCAGAGGCCCACAATCCCAGCATAATCCCATGTTATCACCACTTCTATGCAGCTCCGGATAAATGAAACCACCTTGCTTGCGGAATTGGACATTTTTGATGTGCAGGCTTTGAAGTTTTGTCTTGAAGGTTCCACATTAGCTCACCTTAATAGTATATGGAGGGCCTGTACCCACTCGCGGCGCATAAAGACCTATAAAACCCTATAAATAACATGTGAAGTCACCTTGCTTGCTAGGTCCTTTGCCACCCATCTTTACCAAGCGCCCGTGCATTTTTTCACACGTTAAGCGCTGTCTGATCTGTATACGGTTGTGTCTCTACTATATTACCGCTACATTTGTAAAGTTCGGGACATAAACTCTTCAACGTTAACATCTCCTCTAAGTTATTCCACAGTTCTTCCTTTTACTTAGTACCAGTTCATCTGAAATATGTACTACTTACTTCTGATAACTGCTACTGGATTTCTACATCTCATAAGTCACTTCTGAACAGCAAGAGTTGATCATTCAAGTGCTGTCCATTGTCTAACTAATTCTAATGATGGGACTGTGTTGGCTCTTTCCTTCCTTCCTTCCTAATGGGCTTACGAGAGGCAAGCAAGGTGCTTTGAGCCCCGCAGGGGTTCGCTAGTTGACTAATCGGGCAGACTGAAGAAGGACCTATGCAGGCTCTAGGACGTAGTAGATGAATATCATCTGGTTGACTTGTAAACAAGGCCAACATGTACATGAGAGGATGAGGAGGTTTGTCTAGACGCTTATCGCTCATTCATGTTCATTGTCTCCAGTTTCTTTGCTGAACACGCCCCTCCTTCCGTGTTTCATTCGTGCCCACTTACACTAGGACACTGCACGCTCAGCATCTATTGCGTCTGGGACCGTTTGCCACTCCCGCGCTGTACCTCAAGTAAAGCCTTAGTCATCGAGATCGAGCATACATTTGTTGTACTCATTGCTCTGAGCTAGACTAAGCAGATACTTACCCTATTTCTCGGATGCCGAATATAATCTTCGTTGGGACTTGTACGGAATAATTTAGAGTTGGTAGTTAGTCATACAAATTGGAATCCAGAGTTACGTACTCATCCACATTGTAAACGTGGTCAGAAATTACCAACGTTCTGAGAGATTTCGAAGTCACATCCAGTCTTCGCCTTGAGATCATCGATCGTGGTACCCTCGGCAATATCAACAAGAGTAAGGCCACCGTTCTGCCTGTCGACATTGAACACCGCCAATTCGGTGATGATAGTACTGACTGTCCGTGCGCCAGTGAGTGGCAGTGCGCATTTCTCTAAAATCTTGTGCGAGCCGTCTTTTGCGCAGTGCTCCATGACGACGATGACCTTAGTCTTGTCTGGGTTGGAAACTAGGTCCATGGCCCCGCCAATACCTTTGACCATCTTACCGGGAATCATGAAGTTCGCGATGTCACCGGCCGATGAGACTTCCATGGCCTAAAAGCGGATGGTTGACATGAGATTGGGAACGAAAGATAATGAATCGGATCGTACACCAAGGATAGCGACGTCAATGTGTCCTCCGCGAATCATAGCAAAAGATTCGCTTGAATCTGCAACATATAGTAGGAACTTGAACACTCTTATCTTTCAAGTACAACATACCGAAACAAGATGCACCAGGAAGAAGAGTAATTGTTTCCTTGCCAGCATTAATTAAGTCACTATCGGATTATTCAGAGTGTACATCACAATCATTGAGCGAGCGACACCTACGCATCTAGTTGCTCCTTGGTGGGATAAGGCCCCATTCCGAGTATACCATTCTCACTTTGAAGCCAGACCTTGACGTCCTTGGGGAGATGCTCTGGAACCAGTGTAGGCATGCCGATTCCAAGGTTGACATAGAATCCATTACGAAGTTCCTTTGCAGCACGTTTAGCGATGCGGTTACGCAAAGCTTGAGCGGCTGCTTTCTCTGGTGATAGCTTCAGAGTCGAAGTTTCCTCCTGTCCCGCTTTAGAAAGAGTGACGATTTCAATATGTTTAGGAACGGTTGCTTTGACAATACGGTCAACGTATACCGAAGGCAGATGAATAGCGTTTGGGGAGATGGAACCGACAGGAACTATTTCCTCAGCCTGAAGAACGGAGCTGATTCAGATAGAACACAATTTTGCAGCACATGCGCACCTCGACGATAGTCAGCTTGGCGTTCTTAGCCATTGGCGTGCTGAAGTTCTGAGATCCGTATCTGACAGTGGTTGAAAATGAGTTCCGCAAGTTATCATTATGCAACTCACCGGAAAACACAGTTACCAATCTCATCAACCTTCCATGCATGAACAAATGCAACGTCTCCGGCGATGGAGGGTTCTAAGACGAACTTTTTACCGTTGATCACTTTGGTCTCCTTCTTGATACCAGGAATGGCAATACCGGCACTGACACCGCCAGGATTGTATCGAATGGGGATAGTACCTTCCTCCACGGCAGTAGAGGCTCCAGTAGGAGTGAAGAATGCGGGTATACCCGCAGCATGAGCGCGTATTCGCTCCGCGAGAGTACCTTGAGGAACTAGTTCAAGAGAAATCTTTCCTTGCAGGTAAAGAGCTTCAAACTTTTTGTTCCTAAACAAGTAATGAGCAACTTAATCGAGTGCGTTTACTATCAAACACGGACCCTCCAGGATAGGACGCGATTATCTTCTCGAGTTGCTCCGTGTTGAGTAGCTTGCCTGCAGATAAACGTTAGCACGACAGCCATTGGTGTATCAGAACATATTCGATTGAATGGGAGTTCTTTTCTCATGAACTAGCATAAAACTCACCTAACCCTGAGTCTCCAGCACCTGCGTTATTTGAGACACCCACGAGATTAGTAACTTCATTCTTTCTCTTGGCCAGGGCCCCCAGTAGGGTGTCTAGATCACAAAGAATCATTTTATTACGGGACGAGTACATTGAAGACCTGAGAAATAGTTACCAGGAATACCCGCAAGTCCGAATCCTAGATGACCCGATATCAGTAGCGTAGACGGGTCAATCCGAATGCTTTACTGACCTGCACACAGCAGAACGTCGCCCGATTTTACATCCTTGACTGCCTCATCCGCCGAGTCCCAGAGTTTAGGCGCTTGAGGAGGGGTGCCAACGGTGGAAATGAAGCGCGCACGAGGGACTGAAGCAATGCGGATAGCGACGGTGCAGTTAACCAACCGCGCAGAGGCGGTCACTCTGGGCAGGAACATTATGGTTCGTAATGAAGAACATTTGTTTTCCGCGTTCCCTTCCTAAATACCGGCTGGCAGGAAGGACCGGCGAAAAGGCACGTTTTGGGCGTGGCTCCGATAAGCTTATTTCGGCTTGAGGAGCGGCGGGCCGCCTTTTGGAGTCACGTTATCCCCATTCAGATTCAGAAATTCAGTATTCCCAGCTTTGACCGATCCGACTTTGACGATGGTAATATCAAATGTTCATTCATCGAAATAAGAACAAGGATACCCTACTTATACTCTAGACGATACCGGACAGCACGATAGCGAATATAATATTAAACGTGATGTTCCTTCAACCTAAGAGCATATTGTGTTCCTCATTCTCTGACCTCGTAGTCTGTCCTGCATTATCATTCCGCGTAGGGAGTAACCTGTGAAGCCTAGAAGTAGACGGTTCTTGTTGTCCGCGAGTACCATGACTACGCTGGGTCGAGTTAGGTACATATGGAGGGATCGTTAAATCGGGTCGCCCTGTGGAAGACCCAACAGACATGACTCCAGTAACCGTTTCAGAACGCCTTCTACCGCCCTCTGAAGCGTCAAATTCCGATCCATCAGAGTTGCCATACGAGGCAAGTTCAGGACGGGCTCGAGATTGCGAAGGTACAACTTGACCAGGTGAAGGCCGTTGCAAGTTGAAGAGCGTAAAACCTCTATCGATGGCTTCAGCAGCTCTTGATATTGTTGTAGTAGGAGAGATAGGGGCATCATTGGCTTGCCTTCCAAGGGCTTCGAGCCCCCGAGGTCGATGCGCTCCGACTACTCGGTCCCTGCCATGCCTATCTCTTTCACGATCCCTTCTTTCCCTCCTATCCGGTTCGCCTGCATTAACGGCATGTTGATGTTGCGGCGTTTGAGATGTTTCTCCGGCATTTACAGTACTGGAACTCGCAGGGGCAGCCGTAGTCTCATCGTCTGCATCTTTGGCGCTACACCAAAACCTATGACCCTCGCTCCATGCCGTGCTCTGACATTCTTTACCGCAGTATTTTGCCTTGCGACAACGACGACATTTTGCAAATTCTCGTGGATATTCTTCCCATCGACCACAAAGCACTAAACACATATGGGTATACAACAAGAGAATTCATATTAGAATAGACAACTCACTATTAGCACACTGTCGAATTCCTCCGCGACTATCATCTTTCCTACACGCATTACGCATAATCACTCCAGCCCAATACTGGATTTCGGGCGGGAGCCGCGGAGGAACATTGATCTGGCTGCCGTTACTATTGTACTCGGCAAGTTCAGAAGAACTGGGTCGGTAAGTGAAACGTTCCACCAACGAAAAAACGTTGGTCTGTCTGGGGGCTGGTGATGCAGCCGTAGGGCTTGAAGAGGAAGAAGCGGTAGGATATTTGTCATTGACTCGTTCTTTCTCCTTTCCTCGCGTCGCAGCGCTAGTGAATGCGCGGAAAAACACTGAAGATTCCTTTAAAAGTTTGTTTGGCTCCTTCTCCTTACCACTTCTACTGGGACCTGGAGTGGTATTCGTAGTAGAAGTAGAGGGAATGGATGGAGTAGGGCCCCCAATTGGACCAGCACTGGCAGGATGGAAACTATCTCGTTTTTTGTAGAAGGCTTGTCGGACGTGTGGATATTTGCTAAGATACGCAAGAAGTTGAAGGCTCAGGAGGACGTCTTCATCTCGATAAGGTGACGGAGGAAGTGCATGTGTCGTTGTAGTAGTTGACGCCGTAGCAGCAGTAGATGCGATGGAAATGTTGGACGCTGTTGACCGTACTGTGCCGGGTGTTGTTAGCGTATTGGTACTTATCCGGGAACCTTCAACGGTAAGGGTATTCTGGCGATCTTCATAACCATTTTCTCTTCTAGTGTGATCCGCATGCAGGGACCCTCCTTCAACAGTTTCCTGAGTCCATCGCGACTCACTTCCGGACAAACCGGCTGCGGTGTCTGCGTTACTTCCAGACGCATCCCACCTTTCATCTGAGTCCCGAGAAAGGTCAATTCCGCCCACAGATATTCCTCGCACAGTGCTACTACGAGAAGCAGAAGAAGAGCCCATGGTCGAAGTTGATGGAAGGGAAGTGGATGTAGACGGTTCTGAGGAGGGCAATCGTGATGATGAAGGAATGTTCAAACCTGCAGACGATGCCGCCGAAGGAGACGGCGGAAGTCCAATCACTCCTGCCCTTGGTGTTGCATCTGGGGTCCCAGGTGCACGGACTCTTCTGATAGTACTGGATCGCTCCATCTCAAGGTTAACTTGATCTTCTGGAACTACATGTTCACCGCGTGAAGCTGGTCTAGAACCGTCTTCAGTCTCGCTCATGCTGAGATCTCCATCGAGTCCCAGAGTGACATCGCCCATATTTGCCGCAGGTATAGCGCCGGGGGCACCTGGGGGTGCACCCATCGCAAAATCATCGTTATTCTCGATTTCCAGAGAGACAATCCCGTCCTCGCCAGCCATACCCCCTCCTAAACCCATGTTCATGCCTACGTCACCCATGGTGCCTAGGCCGTCAGCGCCACCGGACGAATCATTGATAATGATATGCGCATCTCCATGACCGATTCCTGCCAGACCACCCATTGTCATATTCAAAGGTGGGACCGGATCGCCTGCAAGACCGAGGCCGACCAGCGTGTGTCTATTCATTGAAGGACGATGTGTTCGCTGATGAGGCCTCGATGTACGGGGCGATGGGGCATCGATGTCACTACTACTAGCGTTAGTACTCGCGCTGTGAGGGATTGGGCCGTCCATGTCCACATCGGCATCATCTTCGGTTTCGGACTGCGGGCGAGAAGATGGTCGTGATTGATCGTTTGAAGACACAGAAGGGGTAGGAGAAGATTGAGCCGTGTCTAAACTTGCAGCGACGTTCCGCCATTGTTGACCAATAGGATCCCAGTTGGCTCGAGCCACCACAGTTCCACTTCGATCTCTTCCAGGGGGGATGACGACTGGTCCTTCATCGTCATCTGTACCACTAATCTCAATTCCGGACGCTGACGTGCCGGTGTGGATGAGGCTGGTAGTCGCGGACGCCTCATTGGGAGTGTCCTGAAAAACCTCTGTTATGGATGATACAGTGCCGGTCGTGTGGACAGGATTTTCCTATTGAGGGGTTAACATTGTAAGGAGAATAGATGAAAGCATCACTGACAGAGTGGCTCATCTGCCTTTGCAATGCTCTGGCTAGGTCTGCTGCCTCTTCAACATCTCTCAGCATCTGTCTCTGTTGTTGCCTCCTAGCATGCCGTTGCTCTCTGCTTTCTCTCCCGTAAGAACCCCAACCGGTTGTAGAGCCAGGCGTCCCAGAAGCATTCGGCCCTATTGCGAACCCTTTGTGAGCTAACCAGGCCTCAAGGATACACCCTACAACCTCAAGAGTGCCGGCCTGGACTACTCTGCTTCGTATTGGCTCGCTTCCGCGAACACCAATGTTGACGACACATTGGAAAGCAAGAGAAAATCGATATGCAGCATGTTTATCAAAGCTTGTCGGATTTAAGGTCGGAAGCGGTTTGGGAGGACGAGCAGAGGGTGGCGCAAGGCCATAAAATAACGAAGGGTTCTCCGGTGGTGGTGGACATAAACAGAATTCGTGCAAAAGCCGTACGAGGCGTTCGAGACCACCATCCATGGTCATTATTTCACGGATACGCGGCGACGTTGATGTCAGGTAAGTCAGATGAGTCAGGGAGTTGAACAGTGGTAATGGCGAGGTTGTGTCGAGCGCTGTATAGATGCATTAATTGACGAGCAAAAAATCCACAAGATATTATAATATGTGAGGGACTTACCACGCCTATCGTAAAGCTGAGAAGTTATGCAGACGCATGCCTTATTCTGAGCAGGGAATGCAAAGTTGGACTCCCGCATCTTAACTGATTAAGCGAATTATGGCTGATATTCGTAAAAAAAAACTTTGAGTGAAATACACAGGCGAGTGTCTTCTGTTAGTCGTATACAAGCGTGAAGATGCAAAATATGAAGAAGAGAGGAAATGGTGACAGAAGAAGAGCAAGATGGAAATCGCAACTGTCTGATTCAGGCCACTCACCACCCTTCTACCTTTTATGGAAGAAAGCTGAGTAAGCAGTACGTGACTACCTGACTGATGTCCCCGACGTTCAGCAAATCGAAGGCCTTCATTCAACGTAACCTTCACTTATATCTGTTCTGTACGCATGAAACCCACACTGTATTCAAGAACGGAGTATCCACAACCTTAGACTGTTCCATGGAGGGTCAGTCATCACTGAACGTCGCTAGCCGCTCCAAGTACAACCAAGGTACCTCGCAACTGCATGGAATTCCGAGCTTAGCTGATATGAGTATCTCACATAACCAGGATGATCAAATTTGAACCAGAGAGAGAGCATTGCGGAGGTTTGACGACTTGGGCACGCTGTCATTTCCTTTGTTGTTTCAATGATCATGACCTCTGCTTTGACCTTAGAGTAGCCTGGTTAGCCGCTGTTAGTTCACGAATATAGTACCTTTTGTAAATAAAACCCTAGAATCAACATCGAAAATTCACGATACTCAAAGTTCTCTTTTGAAAGCCGATCATGAAAGAGCTCAAGGTGACTGACCAGGTCAAAAATGGTACTATACTCGAAATACTACCTAAAAACGCCTGTACTCAGGCCTAGTTTCTGGATAATACATAGGTCGTGTGGGCATGAAAATGATCATTAGTATTTTCCGGGAAACCAGAGAAGAATGAACGTGGAAAGAGGATAACAAAATTCGATTGTATCGTCATTTTATCAATGTTGCACGTTGAAGACTGGTATACAAACAGTCCACTTCAACTTCGGTGATTCGAGCTGTGCATATACTGTGCATATACATTGGTCATGATGTTTTTTCAGGCTGAAGGGGGAACTAGTCGATGAGGTGGTTATTGTGGAAGCTTGCTCGATTCTTTTGGTCATCCGTCCTCCATGACTCGCGCATTTTCAGAAACTGAGCACAACTTCCTATATATGCTACGGATAATATTCTCCTTGATTACATACCTTCACAACTTGAGATAGAGCTTTACAACTCGATTCCCATTTTACATATGATTACTTACAAGGTGGGCAGGATGAACAGACGTTCAAAAACTACCACCGGAGACATCTGCATTGAGGATGGTACCCTCAGATCCACCTGTCACGGTTAGACCCGAAAAATCCCATGTTCTGAGGTATTCAGTCAGTCGGAGGCAATGAATTTGGATTTTTGAGACTGACCCTGAACAGCTGCTTAAGCTTCCGCAGTTGATATCGACTCTATCAGCATCGCTGTTCACAGACACCGTATTTGTACCAGACCAGGTGATGTCCTTTGTGATGCCCGGATAAGTTTGCGTCTCGTAGAACCATATTGAAACATACCGAAATGACTACCCCAGTACCAGGTGTTCCCAAAGCATCTGGATAACTCTGCGTAATAAGAACACCAAACTCCTCGCATCCAGAGGCCTTGTTGTTGGAATAAGTCACATCAGAGACGGTTGAGTCGGTAGAAGTTGCGTCGGTCTTGATACGGAAACATTGCATGCTATTGGAAACAGTGTTTCCTGAAATGGTGATCCCAGAAACTGTTACATCAGAGGAAATAGAGCCCTGGTAAAGACAAGGATGAACACTGTAAACCCGGGAACATAGTGGTGCCTTACAATAGAAATACCATGTCCACCAGAACACTGATTATTTTCGAAGTTGATGTTGGTACCGCGATTAATAGCAAGGCAATCGTCTATAGTATCCAAAGAGTTAGAATAAGGATATTCTCTGAGAGGCCAAAAAAGCCCTGACCTTGGTTCATGACGACAGAATTTTCTACGGTCACGTCGTCAGCCGATATATCAAATCCATCTGTGTTTGCACCGGCGGGTTGGCCATCGGACATAGCGTTCGGCTGGTCTCCAGCAGCTGGAAAGAAGATACTCAGTACGTAGAATCAATATATGGGAGGCCTTGGTTGAATTACAATTGTCGACTGTGATCTCGCTGACCACGATTCCATTCCCTCCAATCGCAGTGGCACGACCGGGTGAGTTCAATACGACGACATTACTGAAGCTGCCACCGTCGTGGTTGATACGAAGGAGTGGTGCAGGTTTTGTGGTGCCTCCAGAACTACCGAGACCATCCTATAACGGTCGAACTATCAGCGGGGTCATTGTAATGGGTACCGCCCCATACCCAATATTGCTCTCCAAGGCCGTTGAGCGTATGTCCGGCTGCGTTACCGAGAGTATGTCAGATGTGATAGTGTATAAGTTGTGGTTATCTGATTTACCTCCGTCAACTAGCAAGAAGATCAGTCACTCATCGGTTACTCGAATTGGGATACGCCAAAGTTCAATTTCTCACAGGTGATATCATTTCCTTCTACAACCATTAGAGGACCATCCCATTCCTAAAGCAAGAGATATGTTCGAGGACTCTTTGGGATCGTTTTCAGTATTTACCTTGAAGGCGAAAGTAACGTCCCCGGCCATGCTCACAGTGGCGCCGTCGGCGGGTTCCAGGGTGAAGGTCTCTGCAACCGATTAGCATGTTGATTGGCTAGTGGTGAAATGACCAGAGCTTACCTCCGGCGTCAACTGTAAATTCATTTATCTGAAAAGAATGATGATTTAAAACGTGTACACAGAACGTATACTCGAAATAATCATACAATGACGGTCGTGCACTCCTGTGCAGCGCTTACATCGGCGAGGGATGCAATAGTACCTGTGCACCTTTTCCCGAGCTTTGACGGATACCTACGTATGCCGTTGAACTGTCCCCGCGATGTCAGTCTTGACGAAGACGAGGGGGCTGCGACACTGATGGCAGCAAGGAGAGCTACGATGCAAATACTGCTGATCATAACGTTGAAGTGTTTTACTGCAGGAGGCTGAAGAGCTAATCCGCGCTTATACTATGCAAAACCTTGTTTATATATGCCGGGACAAAGTGAACGTCTTTAACTTGTACGTCGGACCGCCGGGAAGCAACGCCTTGTGTTCATTGTGTATTCTTGACCGAGAAACTTCATTATCCTTCATTGATGAATAGGTGACATAGAATGGTGACTGGAAAGAATTGTGGAGTGTGAAGCAAAACGGAAGCCTAGGTGTCAAAAACGAAACATGACCTCGGACGAGAACTCAACATGGGAAGACGGCAAGCACTCATCATCTTCATTGACGAGCAGCAACATATGCACTTAGCTCCACTCTTTCTCCCGTGTATCCTTCATTTCCTTGCCAGGCTCTCATCATTCTGCCTGCGCATGTTCCAGAGTCCTTGAGGTCAAGCCCGTGAGAGTCGAGATAATAATATCGCGTTAATGCTCACCTATAGCCAAACATAGCGATCTTCATCCAAATTAGACTTGTGAGATATACGCTCGAAAGGATATGCAGACTCAGGAAGACTCAGGTCGTTTGAACTACGTTCAATTGATTCAATTGCCGCGTGTACAGAAAACACCGATCTCAAACAAATAAAATGCGTGTCTTATGACTGCACACTTCCTGAACGGAGACGTTGAATAGGGCATAAAAAACAAAAGTGTTACTTCGAGTGAGCAAAAACAGTGAATATAATGATATACAGGCGACCCATGAAGAGATCCAAGGGCACCTAAATGCTGACGAACATGTAACAAAAGAAGGCAAGAACCTGATAAAAGGAAACAGTTAGCCTTCAGTAAGATAGAGCACGCAAAAAGAATGAGAAGATGCAACAAAGTATTAAAGTATTAAAATATCAGGTACTCGATGCATTTCAACAAGCACCCCAATCCGCCTCCACATTGTACACCGGGAGACTTTGGTATGGATGGTATGCGTTCTGTCCGCCCATCGAAAAAACTCATCACATAACGTGGACATGAAGACAAATAAGAACAGAAGACCCAGTCAATGCTCACCATATACCAAGTGCACTCTATAGTCAATCTCCAGCAACCACAAGGCTCACAACAGCCAGAAAACTGATGGACCTGGTGAAAAAAAAGGAACCAGACGTTAGTACTTGCAGAAGCGTAAAATAATAAGGAAAGGGAAGTATCAGACAAGGCTGAAATCGATTATAAAACTCCACATAATGAGTTCGGAATGTGGTAAAGTATGGTAAAAAATTGAATCATCATAGCTAGTGAGCGCAGACGAAGGCTTTGAAAGAGATACACACCAAAATGGTTAGACAGGAAGAAAAAATTTTCTGTGGGAGATTATAAATCCTTTTTCGGAGTTTCAAATTGATGCCGAAATCGAGCGAACGGCCCGAACTCCTGATATCGATGCTATCCCAAGTAGTTTTCTCGTTAATAATAACCGTAAAGACGTGCGACTGCTTTGGAAGATTCATGAGCATATCCTGTTGCAAAACTTAAGACCCAGCAAAGTTCTACATGAAAATAAAACCCTTACCCAAACCAAGCTTTAACATGGGATGAAACATGTCAATGTCCTCCTGGGGGCAACCTGCTAGAAATCTCTGCAGCAATATATTGAAGAGAGCCACAGGTACTCGAGTAGGTGACCGCGATGCAAGTTCGTATAGGTTGAATAAGCTGCGGAGGATTGGGATGGTGTGCTCATTCCAGAATGATGGATCAAGATTCTTCTTCCTGATTTCATCGCGAGTCTCAACCATCTGACGATAGATTTCTTGCTCCTCTGGATCATTGCCCCAGTTGAAATTATCAATCAAGCTATAGGCGCAACCAACCCAAAATGGAACAACATGACTCCCCTCCCAGTCAATGACTGCAACTACTTTTCTGGGATCCTCATAATCCATCATGACATTACCAATGTTCAAATCTTCATGCAACAAGACAAACGGGTAATGCGGTGGATCAAATGGGCTAAGGTCCAGATGGTCCAAATTGGCCTCCAACATATTATACCAAGCTGTAAAGTGTGCATGATCAGAGCGAACCTCTGTATCTATGTCCTCGATTTTTGGGATATCATTCCCGTAAGTGTTCATGAGCATGAAGAAGGAGCGACGATCATCCAACCAGTCTGGTTGTTGCAGGATTGATTTCTGTAAAACTATCAGGGAGCGAAGATACTCAGTTGAAGATTTCCAAGGACCAGGGTGAAATTCAGGGAAAGTGGACAATTTATATAATGGAGTGAGCGGGCCAACTCGAAATTCGTTAGCAGCTTCGTCGTATTCGAGGCTTCCAATAGAATCAAAGCTCGGGTATCGCAGAAGCTGACATTCGAAGTCCGCAATCTGCTTGACTGCGCTAATAGCTTGTTCGCCGTTCAAGCAAGAAGGATTGAACTTGCTCGGCCATATATCAGCAATCATTTGTCCGATAATCTGCACGTGTCTAGTGAGCTTTATCTGACAGTAGATATACACAGCGAAGACATACACGCTTCTGCAGGCTATACGGCGCACCGACATCATTTTCGAAATTGTTTTCAAGGAAGATGATTTCGGGAACTGGAATCGTCGTGTTTGTTTGTATGAATTTGATTGTCGCGAACTGGTTGTATGTCAGCCATACCACTCTTAGAAAATACAACGCAAGCCTACTTCGCTTTGGATGCGTCGTACTATTTCGGCTGGTGGCTTGTCTGAATCTTGTAAGGCGCGGCTACCATTGATACGTGCAATGATGTCTGTTCCGTCTTCGAAGATGATTGCAAACACCTGATCAACAAGAATCCACATCGATATCAGCAACAGAAACATGAGATCGATGATCAGTCTTGCCTGGTTGAAGCCACCTAAGCAGGTGATCAGTCTTCAAAAGATTCCATGATTTACCGATATACATTGACCGATAAGATACACCTCCTTTGCCTTTTTCTGCGTCACTATGGACGCCACATTTTGTAACGCTTTCAGGTCGCGCGACGCAACGACCTTATCCGATGCCTCTTTTTGACCTGGACGATTCGACTTAATTTTCTTTATTTCTACTTGAGCGAGGTCCTGAATTTTGGGGGGGATTTGTGACGGGCATCCTAAGAATGCGTGCGCAGGCATCGTGGACATCAATGTTCAAACTCAAAAAGAATTTTGATGTTGTTGTTACTCTTTGTTACTGTCTTTGTTTGTATGGTGTACTCATGTCAAGTTGTCTGTCTCTTACGACTCCGAAACCTGGTGACAATTTTACATTTTCTCTGCATCTGGTCTCGCAAGCTAAAATTCACGATGAGTGAAGAACACCCATATTTAAAGCGAAAGCCCCAAGATCTCGATCTCATCTTGAGCCACTGACGAAACACTCGTAAAATCCCGCAGTACAATTAGAGGAGCTACCGAGTTCAGCGGAGTTCTCGGTCGCTAATGGAAGAATTGATGATTTTGATTGCAAGTGTTTTCAGCTGCCCTGGAGTCACTGAATTGTGCGGACTAAATTTTAAAAGGTGTATCTGTAATGCATAATCCGTAACTTTAACCCAGAGTTCAAATGAGCCGTAGGCTCAAATTTTTGAAGCGGGGCTTCTATGCCGGGCCGTGCGTTCCGACCAAATCCAACAGGCCTTTTCTGTTCGCTCCTCCCAGGC
>MU795528.1:0-18582 GCA_027886305.1 Lentinula aff. lateritia | reverse complement strand
CCTCTCTGTCATTATCTTGGGACCAGGTATGTGCCTACTTACTAGTACTTACAACTACAATACTAATATAACTCTGTCATTATCTTGGGACCAGCTTGGGACCAGTCTGTCCACGCTCTGATCAGTTGCTCCGCCTCTACCGCCTGCTCCGTCGTTCCGCGCTGCCGCTTACCCCGTTGCTCCGCTTAGTCACTCCATCTCTGATGCTTTGTGACAGGAAACCGACACTTCCGACTACGCCATTGCGGCAATTCTCTCCATCCAGACTGTTGACGGTGAAATTCATCCTTTAGCTTTCCTTTCCAGAACTCTTCATGCTGCGGAGCTCAACTACGACACTCACGACAAAGAGCTCCTTGCCATTTTCGAAGCTTTTAAAGCTTGGCGCCATTATCTGGAAGGATCCGGCGATCCGGTGGACGTCGTCACCAATCACAAAAATCTTGAGTATTTTTCTACTACTAAGATTCTCACCCATCAACAGGTCCGTTGTTCAGAGTATCTCCACCAATTCAACATGGTGATTCGCTTCCGACCAGGAAAGCTCGGCAAAAAACCCGATTCGATAACTAGACGCTGGGACATCTATCCCAAAGAGGGGGATATTGGCTACGCGCAAGTCAACCCTCACAACTTCTGACCTATCTTCACTAATGAGCAACTGACTACATCTCTTCGAGCTACCTTCTTAGAAGGTCCAATGCTCCGAGCTTCTATTGTCATGGATATCGAGGCTTTGCATCAAGCTAACATTCTCGCTCTTCCGAAGGACCCGAGCTCCGTTGTTGGTTTGGGACTTGTCAAAGATCCTTCCAATGAATGTTGGAGCTTAGGTAGTGATGGGTTATTATGCCTTGATGACCGTATTTATGTCCCAAATCACGGCGATCTTTGCCTTCAAGTTCTCCGCTACTTTCATGATCACCCACTCTCCTGCCATTTTGGCCAGAACCGCACTTTAGAAGCTGTACGTCGTCAATACACCTGGCCTAAGGTCAGAGACTTCATTTGTGACTACATTACTTCCTGCACTACTTGTGGTCGCAATAAGCCTCGCCGTCATTGGCCTTACGGCTTACTCAAACCTCTGCCGGTTCCGGTCCGACCATGGGATTCCATCTCCATGGACTTCATTGAGCAACTGCCAATGTTGAATAGTTATACAGCTATTCTCGTCGTCATGGATCGATCTTCCAAGCAAGCTATTTTTATTCCAACTTTCTATACTATTACTTCTGAACAACTAGCTGAGCTTTTTGTTATTCATGTTTTCTCTAAGCATGGTGTTCCTAATCATGTTACTTCTGATCGTGGTTCCGAATTTGTTTCGGCGTTTTTCCCGGCTCTCGGCAAAGCACTCTCCATGGAACTTCATTATACCTCTGGATATCATCCGGAAGCCAATGGGTAGACCGAGCGTGTCAACCAAACTCTCGAGCAGTACATCAGGATCTATTGCTCCTACCAACAAGATGACTGGTCACACTTACTTCCGATCGCCGAATTCGCCTACAACAATGCTCCCAATGCTTCCACTGGTATTACTCCATTCTTTGCTGAGAAAGGATACCATCCAAATATCACCGTTCAGCCTGAGGTCAACATGAAGTCTGACCTAGCCAGAGACTTTGTCGTCAATCTCGATGAACTCCACGTTTTTCTTTGAGAGGAAATTCTTCTAGCTCAATCTTGTTACAAGGAACAAGCTGACAGGAAAAGAATCTCGCACCTGGAGCTCCCGATCGGTTCCGAAGTTTTTGTTCTGGCTAAGTATATTCGATCTACTCGTCCTACTGGAAAACTCTCTGAAAAATATCTTGGTCCTTTCAAGGTCATCAGTCGACCTGGTACTTTATCTTATGAGCTCAAGCCCCCGGACTATCTTTGCCAAATCCATCTGGTCTTCCATGTCTCACAGCTGGAGCCGGTTACGCCAAACCCATTCCCGAATCGTACTCAATCTCCTCCACCTCCAATTGAAGTTGATGGTGAAGAGGAGTACAACATCGCCGAAATCCTGGACTCCAAACTGGATAGAAGGTATAAATGTTGTCCTCTACGTTATTATATTCGGTGGGCCGGTTATGAAGGTACTGACGATGAATTCTCTTGGGTTGCTGCTGATGAACTGGTACCCGCTTTCCATGCTCGATACCCTCAGAAACCTGGACCTTGATCACAAAAAATCATTTTATTCCTATTTCCCGATTCCACTGTGCTCCGCCAAAGTTTACTTTGTGCATTTAGAGGGTAAACATGATGATAGCAAATTGAGTGTTTATCCCTCTCTCTTAATTGCTTATTCTTTCTTCAATTACTGCTTCACTTAATTTTTATTCACACTTAAACTACTTATACTTCAAACTAATTATTTCTTATGCCGCTTGGTGGCCCGTTCGCTGTTAGTGCTCAAGATATGATAACATTTTTTCTATATACAAAAAAACCAAAAAAAAGATGTACAACAGCGGCAGTACTACAAGAGGAGGTTACAAGAAGAAGCCGAAGGGCCGATGTCTGATGTCCGATGCTACTCTACTCTGCCCTCTCCTTTCCCTTCTCCGATTGCACCTCAGTCGGCGCCGTCTCCGCCTCTTCTCCACTTCTTCTTCTTCTTCTTCTTCACTCTTCTCCACGATCCTTCGTCGCTTCAGCGGGCGCCACCGCTCGGTGTTCCTTCTCGACAGTCCCGCCGTCGCCGGTTCTTCACCCATGCCCATCATAGCCATCCTTGTCTCCATAGCTATAAGTCTGGCATGGTCGTCTTCTTGTCGTCTTAACAGCTGACGGAGGTACTGGTGGGATTTGGAGTTGGCCTCCCGTAGGGCCCAAAGGTCAGCGAGGCTTTGTGCCATCTGACTCTCTATGACGGCCATCCACTCGCCGGAACCGCCTTCCCGCTTCCCTGTTATTGGCCGCCCCAAGAAAGAGCACCGTACCTCGGAGTCATGACAAGGCTTGCAGATGACGGAACTCCGCTTGCTGGCCTGCTGCAGGCAAGGGATCTTCTTGGCCTTGCACCTCTCACAAGGCTCCCTCTCCTCTTCGTCGTTGTCATTGTCGCCGTCGTCGCCGTCGTCCGGATCCCCACCAACTGGCTGA
This sequence comes from Lentinula aff. lateritia, assembly GCA_027886305.1. NCBI lineage: Eukaryota > Fungi > Basidiomycota > Agaricomycetes > Agaricales > Omphalotaceae > Lentinula > Lentinula aff. lateritia. Next base: position 15,480 of record MU795528.1, on the reverse strand, counting down.
AAAGAAAGGGGATAAGTACCACTGTCATGAAGTACGCTGCCCCTATCATTTTCCTGTTCTCACCGTCTCTACGCCCTTATTTGTACGATACATCACTCCATCACTTTCACGTCCCACCATTGTCGAACCCTCATTGATTACTGATCCACCTGACCCCCTTCATCAATTACTGATCCATCAGCTACCCTTCTCCTTCTACTGGCTTCCGCCACCTTCTTTATTCTTAAACTGTACAGTATTACATCATCAGTTCCCGCAGACCGGATTGTGTATATAAAGCCAGCCCCCCACTACCTGGTCCCTTATCTTGACCTCTTTGTCATTATCTTGGGACCAGGTATGTGCCTACTTACTAGTACCTACAACTACAATACTAATATAACTCTGTCATTATCTTGGGACCAGTCTGTCTCTGCTCCGCTTAGTCGTTCCGCATTATCGCTCTGCTTAAAGTCACTCCGCCTCCCTGCTCCGCTTAGTCACTCCGCCGCTGCTGCTTTGTGACAACCACTACAAGAAAGAAGGCTCACAGTACTTACCTGCGCCGGAACTTCCTCTCTCCCTTTTCCTTTCTCCCTCCTAATTTCTACCACGGGCCTCCGAGGGGAGACCAACATCTTGCTGGGCGAAGTGCCCCTCAGACTTCTTGCTGTGGCGGCCTCTGCGAGTAGCCGTTGTTGCTCTACGACCTTCGCATTCTGCTGTTGAGCCCAACTGGCCCGATCTCGCGCCTCCTGCGCCACGCTAGCCCGAGCAGCGACCTCCTTCTTCCTCCTCTCCACTGGGTTGAGTGGTGGTGGTAGTACGGCTAGTGGTCATTTTTGGACTGAGAAGTTTTGGAAACTTGGGTCTTATCGGCAAAACTCTGGGCCTTTTATAGGGCAAAATGGCACATGGACCAGCGAAAATTTTCCTTCGAATTGTACTCGGCTTACGGTGAACCAATGAAATTTTCCTGATGACTAAAGGGATAAATGCCGATGCTAATGGGATATAAAATTTTTTCTCTGGTGACTAATAGTATTTCCCAATACTAACGGCTTTCGAGGGCTCAAGCCTAAGAGGGGGATACTGTCAAGTCCATGCCTCGGGCCTCCAATCCGCTGCTTGGTATTCCGAAGATCCACTTTTAATGTAATCTCTCCTTATTGTTCTTTCTCGCTACACATACCCTTTCGTTCTAGTCTCTCCTTATTGTCTTTTACTTTACCCTGCAGGTACTACACGTATAGCTCCTAGTAGTTAGTCTGGCGCTCTGTAGATATAAATACTGCCTGTACGCTACTGTAGTTCCTCAGTTTAATTATCTACTTAGATTCCCTCCTCAACTTAGATCTCCCTTTCCAACTTAGCCCTTCTCTAAGTCTTCAGGCTCAATGCCTTGAAGTACGTTCTACTCTACCTTAGGACTCAGACGTTCTTTGGTTTGCTCCTCGTCACCGGCGATACCGCCGCTCCGACTTGGCTGCTACTAGCTCCTCCCTTCTATACTCTCGATCTCCGGGAACTAACGGCATAATGGCGGTGTTGTTAATAACTTCACTACTGTCCCACTCAACCTTCCGCCCTTAGACACCTTGTGGCCCTGGCATGGTTACGCGGTGTACATGATCTTAACAGTATAATTAAACTCAATCCGTTAATGTCGTACTGACCTATCATTTTTTATGCCTCCGAAAACCTGAGCTCAATCTAGAGCTAACTCCGAAGAAAATACTTTCTTCACCACAGCCCAATCTTTTGCCCCATTCTCCAATTCTATTTCTGCCATCGGTCAACCACGTTAACAGTTGTCATGTCAGGCTTTCACCTTTTCTCAATCGCTAGGCATTGGAACTAGCTCTGAGAGAACAAACCATCCTAGCTTAAAGATGAATTGCCTGGAGGTCGTGCAAGGTCTGAGCAGTGCTCCATGGTCCACATAGCATTTGCTACTGTGGATGTCAATAATGTAAGCAGTGGAGGTCCATCAGAACCCTCAGGAAGGGACTCCGAATGTACATTGCTCCAAATACCAGAAGGCTCATCATCTTCATTATGGCTAACAGGCACCAAATAATTCATTATGTTATAGCTTTTACAGGGTAAGTTTCTGTATCAGCTCACACATCTAGCACTTACTTTATTTCGATCAATATTTGCGTACAAAAATCATGCAAAATCATGTGTTGTTGTTGAAGGGGTGGGACTATGAGAGCTCAGCAGCACCAATAGAGGGGCTGAATGCATACCTTGATCTATAAGAAACTGCAATGGTATCAGGAAGAATTTTATCCAGTGTTCAATTAGGATGGCAATCCAGAAAAGTTAAGACAAAAGTTTTGTATTTGCCTGTATAAGCCCCATGTGTGCCCCACATGTGCCTATGATTTCTGTGGATTGCAAATGTGGACACTGCCTAGCTCTGCTCTGTCATGAATCAAATCTGTTTTTCACCAATGCAACCTATTTCTCCAAAGCGAAATCAACAGCAGCAATTGCCTCTCTGCTTCAATGCCATTGTGAACCCTGTGCGACAGGTCCACTCAAATACCAGGCTTCGGTCTCGGTCACCATTGCCGGCATCTCTTTGCATAGCCAGCGGACAATGCCTCCGCCTTCGTTGCCACCTTCTCACTGCCATTCAGGTCTGATGCCTCCACTATCGAGACAGCACTCACTACCTTTGCTTCCACCATTTTCACAACGGCACTTATCACCTCAGCTCCCACCTCCACCAATCCCTCCACAATCAACATCAAGGTACCAGGAAAAGCAAGGGCATAGCCCGGAACGGGAATCTCACTCCTGCAAAAGTCAAAAGGCAACTGAACACCAGTCAGTACAGAATACAAGGGTTAGTGTGACTATAGGCCCCTTCCCGGACTATTTCTATACTGTGAGGGCCCCGGGAGTTGTGCTGCAGTATTTTGAGGATGTGGTACACCGCCTATGCTGCCCTTATGTGGGTGAAAGCATTGCTACTGGTGTCTATGTCCTGGTTTTCAGTAATCAACAGGAGGCCAATAAGTTTGTTGAGAAATGGATATATCAGTTTCCGTTGTTGCAACTTGGGGTGTCATGCCCTGGCTACAACCAGGACAGTCCCAGTACCAGCCACATGCTCTCACACTTCCGATCCATCTCGGTACCTCCCCAAGACAGTACCATCATTCCCCTGCTTCCCATTAAACCAAACATCCTGACAACTTCCCCAACACGTGTAGCTTCCCCAACACACGTAAGAGACCCTCCTACCATCAACCCCATTAAGTACTAATCCCAATTACCTGGCTCATGTTCTCTGGACCCCTGTGAGGCCCCGGCACAGAAGGCCTGCTCTGGTCTTACCCAGACTGGGCCTAAGCAAACACAGTAGCCGCCTAGGCCGTATGAGGAGGTATGGGATAGTGCCAATACTGGTGAGGGGAGCCTAACCAGGGATAGTTGTGGAGCTTGGGTAGACCTAATAGAGGGTCCTAGAGGTGTAGAATGTAACACGTAACCACCGCTTCGATGTGGAGGGGAGGTGTAGCCGATACAAGTGGGAAGCTGTGGGGAGCTCGGAATTGGGAACCTAATGGGAGGTTCCAAAGGATGAAGGACGAATTGTAAAGCCTCGAAGGAGAGGTGTAGACAATACAAGGATTGACAGAAAGAGGCCAGAGATGGGAAACAGAGAGGAGAAATAGAGTTGAGGTGAGACAGAGATGAAGGAAACAGATAATGAGGAAATATATGACAGTTGAGATGTGTCAGGCCCTGTTAGCAAGTACTGGTAGACTGTACTAAAGGGACCAAGCTAGGTAGGAAGAGTTTCCAGGTAAGATTTGACAATAACACGCTGGGGAGCTCCGAGGGAAGTCCCGAGCCTATATACTGTACATGAGGCTGTCAGGTACATATGTCATGTGGCTACTGGAGTGACAGGTAATATGTATCGTGAAGATCGTAAGGATGGTGCATAGAATATCGAAATCATGTATAAGTGATGAACTGGAGCTCTGGAAAGGAAAGGGAAAGGTCTGGAGAAGCAAGGCATGACAACCTCCTGATGTTCCCTTGGTCACTTCCCTTACCTATCCAAGTAGCTCCGCAATGTCCTCAAGCCCCAGCTTGGTATATTTTGAACACACACCCTTTTGCATAGGTCCAGTCCCTGTGCCTTTGTACCTGCTAACTATATGGATTTCTCTTACTCTCTGTTTCTCTACTACTATCACATCTCTACGGTCATCTAAATGACCCAATACATGCTTTTACCTCATGTCTAAGCAATCCGAGTGAGTCTTCGAGCTCCCTCGACCAATACTAAAGCTCCCCAATGTCTATCGTTTTGGTGAGCCAACCTCCCCCAAACCTCCTCAAGCTCCCCAAGTGCTCCACAAGCTCAGGGACCTTGATCTAGGTAATGTCGAAGCTATCCCCTACGTCGAACTATGTACCGCTTCTCCGTTACTACCTCCAACACTTGAGGACATCCGCCTCTACCTCCACTACCCGGGACCTCCCTCCTGGACTTACACTCCATCAGGAGCTCTCACGTTTGGAACTCACCTCAGCTACAATCTATAACGATCCTGTGCTGGCAATTCTATCTACTACAACTCGTACTATGTAACCATCCAATGTTCCCTAGCTCCTAGTAACCTTTAGTCCCAGTTAACATCCTAGGGACCTCCCAGGACCTCCTAGGAACCTTTTGGAAGGTCAACCCTTTCAATCCGAACTACTTGTAGGTCATTCCTGTCCTTGGTCGTGGTTCCTGTAGCTCCCTTCGAGCTCCAGCTTGCTCCTAGCATGCTACAACATGAATCCCTTATACCAAAACCTACCCTAAGAAAATGACTAGAAGAACAATCGAAGTACTGCAAGGCTTCGAAGACATATCAAATAAATGTCAAAGGGTCCTGACGTAGAAAATATTGAAGAATACAATTAAATGAATACTATGCATAACTCCCTTGATAGAGTATAGGCACAATGGGTGTCTATTGGAAGAGAGAAGCAATTAGTTTAATCCAGATGAATCAGATTGATAGGATTAGAAACGAGGAGAGCTGATTTACCTCCGGACGAGGTGACAAATGATGGAACTAAGTGTTGAACAGCATTTGAGTCATTCTCCAAAACAATTAACTTAGATGAATATTGAAGTACTTACCTATTTTTGAAGGTAAACTAGAATCTTGGAACCATTATGGACCAAATAAGGATGTGTAGATTCAAATTAAATGATATCTGACCTATTGTAGAAATTTCCTTGCAGTTCCGAACATTTATTTTATGAAATTAACTGTACTGTGCGACTCGATATCCTGTATGTATAAATAGTGATCTGATGTATCTGGAATACAAGTGATTTTGGGACGACATTGCAGTGCTAATCCATAAAAAGGAAAGACACACTCCCGCCAGACTGAAACCTCTTTGCTAGCAGCCATTTGGGCCCGGCACTTGTGAGTATAGGAACGTCGTATTCTGCTCCTTGTGACTGCGAGAAGTTATATCCAGTTGTTGGGTATTTCTCGAACTTAGGATCAGTTGTTGGTCTTAAGGGCAAATCACACTGTGTGGTTGTGCCAGCACATAGTTCTAGCCCTCTGTAGGGGTCTGTGTGTTTTGGTTTTAATTTACTTTGATTCAAACCCCCAAATCTTGATATACCCATATCAATACAATCAAAGCACAAACCGTGCTGAATCTACCTTGATCAAAGGAATATATCGAATCCTTAGAATGATTCAAATTGATTGATCAAAGCTTCTTACTTAGCTCTCAAAGCTTTGCAGAACCTTTGCCAACGCTACCCCTTGCTATTAAATAAATTTGCTAGCAGTGAACTCGCATATTGTGTATTAGATTGGTTGGTTGGAGTGCCCATTTGATTCCTTCCTTTCTCTTTCACACAAAAACGAGGCAAGCTTGTTACCGCTACAGGCTCATTCACAATCACAGGTTGTAAAAACCTTCCAGATGGTAGAGGAAGAGAATTTGGGGAAGATTGACCAATTACGTTGTGATGAGATGATTGAGTAGGGGGATTGAAAGGAATTTGGTACATCGGAAAAGCACCTGGGGGGGTCATTGGTGTATATCGGCTGTAGTAGTGAAAGTGCGGTCGTTGTGATTATAGGGGAGTGTATGGCACACGGCTCTGAGCAGTCAATTGAGGACGCAGAGGAGTCTGAGGCAGTCCAGCAGGAGGAAAGCCTTGATCCATGGCTTTGCTTAGAACGTGCAAAACAAAAAAGAAAGAATTTCGTTGCTATGAACTTCGAACATTTGAAACCCTGAATTAGCCCTGGCTCCAATTCTTTAGCAAAGAGCCATGAACATCTACAGACTACACAATAGATGAGAGCCCTAGCCCCTAGCAAAGGGAGAAGATACAAGGAGAAACCAGAGAGACAAGTTACAACTTACAACACAGTGAGTGCAATTGTCAGTGATGATTGATTCACAAGATAGCTGATATCAATGATGGACCTCAAGGTGAGCTCTGGTTTGCCGACCTTAAGGTGCCTCAAGGTAGTGGAGTTCCGAAATTTGCACCTTAAGGCACCTCACCTCTTGGTGTCAGCGACTGGTTCTAGTAACGGGTGTCACCAGGTGTCACACTCAAGAAAACCTCAAGATAAGACAAGGGACAAGGAAAAAGATAAGATGAAAAAAAAGTGATCATAACACTTGGGACCAGTTTGCCTCTGCTCCACTTCACCATCTTGCTTAGTCACTTCACTGCTTTGCTCCGTTAGTCACTCTGCCTCCGCTGCTTCGTGACATTAGGTCAAGATCCATTACTGCACTGACAGCTTACCGATAAGGTTGTCCTTGCAGGATCTGCAAACATCATGTCTTTTACACCTGTAAATCCTTCTGGTCAAGCTGCTCCGCTCTCCAACATGCACTTGACCCCAGAGATCAGCATCATGTCCATCATATTGACAATACCTGGTACAACTGTGACTCCCAGCCATGCCCCCACACACTTTCCAATTCAGTCCAGAACCCACTCACTATAGATGATACAACCTTCCTGCCAATCACCCGCCCCCAACTGCCTACTCCAACCATGTTTGATCCTGTCCAGCCTGCCACTACACCATCCACTGCAAACGACCTCATGGCACAAGTTATTAAACAAGTAGCCAACCTAGCTACAGCCATAGAGTAATGCTCATCTTCCAGGTCAAGCATGAATAAACCTGAGGTATTCAAGGGTAAAGATAGCACTGAGGCATGCCACTGCATGGCTCAGTTCCAAAACTGGGCATTGGAACAACCCGATCTCACCAAGGGTCAGGCAGAGCTTATCAAATTGGCCCTGGGATTCTGCACTGAAAGTGCCAGTGACTGGGCAACCCCTCACTTGCTACACTTCGGTCCAGCTTGTAATGAGATCAATTACCAGAAGCAGGGTAAAGGGCAGATAGTTGCGGAATTTTCTCCGAAATTCAAGGATATTGACCATTGGACTGGGATGTCTGACATTGACTTACAGGAATGCTTCTTCACCGCTTTACTTCTGGAGATCTGACAGCACCTTATTATTAAACCATACAGATTTCTCTTTACTCTCTGTTTCTCTATCTCAGTTTCTCTACTCTCATCTGTTGTCTCTACAATCATCTAAACAATCCAATATATGCTTCTACTTCACATCTAAGCAACCTGACAAGACCGTGCCTACAGGTCAATAACTATAGAGGTTCTGAGGTCGGATATGGGCCGGAAATGGCCCGGGATAACTCCGAGGTCCGGAGCCGAGTACTGGCCTGTAGTACACACTGGGAGTGGGACGTCGGTGAAGCTATTAGCAACACCCTTCACACACTGTTGGTGTCCCCGGGAATATAATGGCAAGATGAGCAGCCTAGAGGGGTTCCTGTGATCTGGGAGTCCGGAACAGCTCGGAAGCAAAGGTATTAAAGAGTGGGATAAGGTGGTACACTTGATTTCAAGCTTGACTACAACTTACAAAGTATTCTAGCTTATATACATCCCAAATACAGTCAGAAGACCTCGATGAAAGCTCGGAATAATAAATAAATAGAATGTAGGTCACAAGGTTATTAATCCGAAGTCCGGCCGCTCCGGGCTGGGCCGGGAAGCATATTGGGTGAATTGCATGCATATGACACAACCCAAGTAAGTCTTCGAGCTCCCTTGACCAGTACTAAAGCTCCCCAACATCTACCGTTTTGGTAAGCCAACCTCTCCTCGAGCTCCCCAACTGCTCCACAAGTTCTGGGACCTCTATCTAGGTAATGTCAAACCTATCCCTTACGTTGAACTACATACCACTTCTCCATTACTACCTCCATCACTTGAGGACGTCCGCCGCTACCCCCACTTCCCAGGATCTCCTTCCCAGGCTCACACCTTATCGGGAGCTCACACATTCGAGACCCCCATCAACTACAATCTACAATGATCCTACATTGACGTTCCTATCTAGTACAACTCATACTACTTAGCGCTTCTACGTCTACCGGTCCCTGTTACTTCTACCTTCCCTCGTTACATCCTAGGGACCTCCCTGGACCTTCTAGGAGCCCCTTCAAGGGTCACATCTTGCAATTCCAGTCACTACTAGGTCATTCCTGTCCTCGGTTGCGGTTCCTGTAGCTCCCTTTGAGCTCCAGCCTGCTCCTAGCACGCTACAACATAAACCCCTTATACCAAAACCTACCCTAAGACCAATTCCGACCCAGGTCTTACAAATACACCAAATCCAAGCTAACCACACAACCTGCCAAGCATGGGTAACAGCAGGAATCCTAGAGGAACAGACTGAAGAAGTTTGGTTCGCAGCAGGTTTCACTTATTCTCAACAGCTAGCAGAAGAAGCCAACAGAGACAAGCCTATTAAAACCTCCGAAGAAATGGTTCCTGAGCAGTACCAAGATTTCAAAAAAGGTTTTTTCTGAATTTGCCTCTGAATGACTACCTGCACACCAACCCTGGGATCTTGCTAGTGATCTTGTACTTGGAGTACCAACAGCTATGTAGACAAAGATCCAATGTCCTAAATGAACAGGAATAATTGGACTGGTTCCTGGAAGAAAACCTATGGAAAGGCTACATTGTTCCCTCTAAATCACCCATCTCCTCCCTGGTCTTCTTTGTGAAAAAGAAAAAGAAGGATGGAAAACTTTGCTTTGTGCAGGATTATGGAAAATTGAATGAATATACCGTGAAGAACTGCTATCCTCTCCCATTAGTTGCTGATATCATTAGCTGGCTTCAGGGAGCCCGGTACTTCACTAAGTTTGATGTCCGCTGGGGCTACAATAATGTTCAGATCAAGAAAGGGCATGAGTGGAAAGGCACATTTGCGACAACTCAAGGCTTGTTTGAACCTAGGGTTATGTTTTTTGGTCTCACAAACTCCCCTGCCACTTTCTAAGCACTTATGAATGCTATATTTGCTGACCTCATTGCAGCTGGCAAGGTCACAATCTATCTAGATAACATCCTTGTCTTCAGTAACAACCTTCAGGAGTACCAAGAAGTGGTACGGAAAGTACTAACCTGTTTGGAAAAGCATGATTTCTGCTTACACCTGGAGAAATGCAAATTTGAACCGCAGCAGATCAAATCGCTCGGACTCATTATCTCAGAAGGGGAGGTGAGAATAGACCCGGTAAAGATAGCTGCAGTCCGTGACTGGCCAGTCCCTACTAACCTCCAAGAACTGCAAGGGTTCCTGGGTTTTGCAAACTTCTACTGACACTTTATTCAAAACTTTGCCAGGATAGCACAGCCTCTGAATGACCCTGACACCCTTTGAGAGGCCTTCATCTCTGCACCAATCCTTGCTCTATGAGCACCAGATAGGCCTATTGAGGTAGACACATCAGGACTTTGTATGACTCATTCTGCCTTATCTTTGGAGACAGCCAGACTAGTTGACAAATATAGGCAGGCGGCTATATTTGGGCTATATACAGATAGACAGACACAAAAGTCCACCTGGCTTACATCAGGTGGCCATGGACCGGCCTCTCATCAGAGCTGTGCGGCAGGCACTCTGATATTGGCTTAATGCGGAGGGTGCCCCCCAGATCCATCACCCACATCAAAATACCTACACATATGCCGTGGTCCCCAATGCTATGCCGATGTTGCAAATCGGATTGGGTACCATGTGGTCATCACCACATGGCATACTCCACCCTGTGAATAGGAAGTCATGATATATCAATGCAAAGTAGAACCAGCGGGTTAGGGCAGCAGTTAAGCTCTCTGATGAGCCCCTTCGCAAGGGTGAAACTCACCACAAAGTCCTAACCTTTTGAGTTCGAACCCCAAAGCTGCCTAGATTAGGTGTATGGGATATATGGAGCCTGAGAAGTCTACAATCACACTTAAAGAATCACTGGCCATTTTTCTCTACACCTGTGTCACTGGGCTTGCTATAGATCATGTAGCTGAGCAGTTCCAGCACTCGAAGTCCACAATATCTGAGTAATCATCTGTCTGCTACATATCTGATTGAGTGTCTGACATCCTCTGCAGACATATTCGCAAAATATTGGATATTTTGTCTGGACCCAAATTCTACAACAAATATGTGCGCATTCCTGGTCCTCATGATCCTATACCAGATGCAATATTCAATAATCCAAAATATCATCCATTCTTCAAGGATGTTCTCGGTGCAATCGATGGTACACATAGAAATGGAAATAGCTGTATTAGGGTTCTTGGAGCTGCTTTACAGTGCCAACCTTGTCTTGGATCCTAGTTCCAGGGTTGGTCAGGGTCATAGCGGGTTGGAGGTGCTTCAGGAGCTCCAGTGGGAAGTTCCCCTCTGTCCTCATCGTCCCTGCCACTGTTCCTACCCAACTGGGTGTGTTCCCCTTTGTTGGAACCTTTGGAATTGTTATCACCTGGTCCCCCTGAAGGTGGTGGTGGTGGAGGAGGCAGAGGGGGGCCCCCTCCCCCGCTCCTTCCTTCCTGTCTCCTTTGATCCCGTCCTCCCTGGCTCAGAGGCCTTTCTCAATCTTTCAAGTGACTTGAGAGGTGTGGGGGAGGTTAAGCCCTCCCTTACCTCCTCCACTTGTGGCTACTCCCCCGTCCTCTAACACGTACCTTCCTCCTTCTGGTCTTATGTACTCTCCTAGCTCTGCTCTTTGCATGCGAGCCCCCCATTCCGGAATATGTCACCTGTCCACACTTGGGGTGGCAGGTAGCAGGACTGTTTGTCCTTCCTGAGGGTTCCCTTCCCTAACTCCCATAGGAGTACGTCTAGTAAAGGATATTGGCTCCGTAGCCTGCCAGCTTCTTGGCTGGGGAACTATCGGAGAGGGACCCCCCCTCTTGTCCTCTCTCATTACCATGGGCGCTTGCCGGTATAATCCCACTGTATTTCCTGTTTTGGAGAACGGTCCACCAGTCGGTATCCCCTCTGTAACGAACCCTTTCCTTACCTCAAGGAGTTGCTCCTGGAGCATCTCAATGATTCAAGCCTGTTATTGGATCATTATTGCCAACTCCTGAGAGTGTGCCGAGTCAATGATCGTGCTGGGTCGGTTCATCTGAGCTCCCGTCACAAAGGAAGTTCCAAAAGGAGCTCCCTGCAGAGGTATTGCTTCTTTGTGAACTGCCAACATTCTTTGTTGGTTCGGCCTCCTTTGACTTTCCACTCCCATTGCCTGAGACTGCATCGATACCGACCCTTGATAGGGTATGACTGATGGATTGCTCAATATTGGAGGAACGTGTACAGGGTTGGGGACCAGCCGAGCTGTCATATCATGTCCGGAGTGTTAAGATCATGTACACCATGTAACCGTGCCAGAGGCCACAAGGTGTCTAAGGACAGAAGGCCGAATGGGACAGTGGTGAAGTTATTAACAACACCGCCATTACGCTGCTAGTCCCCGGAGATCGAGAGTATAGAAAAGAGGAGCCAGGAGCAGCCAAGTTGGGGCGGCGGTATCACTGGTGACAAGGAGCGGACCAAAGAACTTATAAGTCCTAAGGTTAGAGTAGAGAGTACTTCAAGGTGATGTGCCTGAAGACCTAGAGGAGAACTAAGTTGATAATTAAACTGAGGAACTACAGTAGCGTACAGGCAGTATTTATATCTACGGATTGGCGCATCGGTGCAGAGTGCTAGACTAACTACTAGGAGCTATACGTGTAGTACCTGCAGGGTAGAGTAAAAGACAATAAGGAGAGACTAGAATGAAAGGGTATGTGTAGCGAGAAAGAACAATAAGAATGAGATTACAATAAAAGGTAGATCTTCAGAATACCAAGCGACGGAATGGGGCCCCGAGGCATGGACTTGACACGGAGATCTGTGATGAATGTTGTTTGCCATCCATCCTTACTTTGCCAAACTGATATCGCTGTGTTGAGACTGGTGTGACTGGTTTTGTTAGCAGATTAAATCTGGGGGGAGGAGTTGGGTTATGTGCTAGAGTGTGCACAGTGGGGGAGGTCCCCGATTGTAACTGGGGGCTCCTCATAGCTGTATTACTGGGGTTATCGGATTCAGGAACCTTGTTATTCCTGGGCAATGAATGTTTGCTTGCTGTGAAACAACCATCAGAGCTTTGGGGCTGCCTTTTCTGGTCATATTGCTCTAGGGAGACCTCCCCTGCACTTTCTGGTTCATATTGAATCATATACGAGGCTCAATTATCCACGACCAGTCTACGACGGTAACAAGCTTGCCTCGTTTTTGTGGGAAAGAGAAAAGAAGGAATCCAATGGGCACTCCAACCAACCAATCTAATACACAATATGCAAGTTCACTGTTATCAAATTTATTTAATAGCAAGGAGTAGTGTTGTCAAAGGTTCCGCAAAGCTTTGAGAACTAGGGAAGAAGCTTTGATCAATTTGAATTGTTCTAAGGATTCAGTATATTCCTTTGATTAAGGTAGATTCAGCACTATTGGTGCTTTAGTTGTATTGATATGGGTATATCAAGAATTGGGGGTTTTTTGAATCAAAATAAATTAAAACCGAAACACACAGACCCCTACAGAGGGCTAGAACTATGTGCTGGCACAACCACACAGCGTGATTTGCCCTTAAGACCAACAACTGATCCTAAGTTCGAAGAATAACCAACAACTGGATATACTTCTCGCAATCACAAGGAGCAGAACACGATATTCCTATACTCACAAGTGCCGGGCCCGATTGCCTGCTAGCGAAGAGGTTTCAGTCTGGGGGGAGTGTGTCTTTCCTTTTTATGGATTAGCACTGCAACATCGTCCCAAAATCACTTGTACTCCAGATACATTGGATCACTATTTATACATACAGGATATAGGGTTGCACAGTACAATTAATTTAATAAAATAAAGGTTCAGAACTGCAAGGAAACTTCTACAATTGGTTAGATATCATTTAATGTGAATCTACACATCCTTATTTGGTCCATCATGGTTCCAAGATTCTAGTATACCTCCAAACATAGGTAGGTGCTTCAATATTCATTTAATTTAATTGCTTTGGAGAATGACTCAAATGGTGTTCAGCTGTCATTGCTGTTTGACCCTTCTTTCAATCGTTTGTCACCCCGTCTGGAGGCAAATCAGCTCTCCTCGTTTCTAATCCTATCAATCTGATTCATCTGGATTAAACTAATTGCTTATCTCTTCCAATAGACACCCATTGTGCCTATACTCTATCAAGGGAGTTATGCATAGTATTCATTTAATTGTACTCTTCAATATTTTCTACGTCAGGACCTTTTGACATTCATTTGATATGTCTTCAGAGCCTCGCAGTACTTCGATCATTCTTCTAGTCATTTTCCTCAACCATGCAATCTGATTGGTCTATTAGACTAAATCGCAGTCTTTTAGATTAATGCATGATCTCGTTCTAGAAGGAGTATTTGACAATTCCTGAGTCCTAGAAAGTCATTTTGAGTCAATCCTCGACTCATGGTCACTTGAGTAAGTTCCTCAGAACTCCTGCCAGTATAAGGTCCAATAAGAATACCCTTGGTATGTCATACATGAATGGTCATCCTTTGGATGTAGTCCGAGTCTGGTATAATCCTGCTTGACAAACAGGTAGACTTTTATCCAAAGGTAGTATCGGGGATGGGTAAACTAACCAACTTGTGGTAGTATAGGTATATGGTCCCTTCAACTATTAGACTGATTCAGTATTAACTTTGACTGTCAATCTGGGTCTCAATTACAGTCCTCTTGATACTGTCATGCCCTGACCGCAACCAGACCAGCCCCAGCACCAGCCACACCTTCTCACATTCCCGACCTATTTTTGCACCTCCCCAAGACATTCCCGAGACAGTACACACCTCCTACCACCACTTCCCTGATGTGACCCAAACGTTCTGACAACCATCACAACACGCGTACGAAACCCTCCTACCTCCAGCCCCATTAAGTACTAATCTCGATCACCTGTCTCTCTCAATCATCTGCCTCATGTCCCCTAGACTCCCTGATGTTCCCTTGTTCACTTCCCGTACCTATTTAAGTAGCTCCGCAACGTCCCCAAGCCCCAGCTTGGTATTTTTCGAACACACACCCTTTTGCATAGGTCCAGTCCCTGTCCCTTTGTACCTGCTAACCATACTGATTTCTCTTTACTCTCTGTTTCTCTATATCAGTTTCTCTCCACGATTGTCTATACAATCTAATATATGCTTTTACTTCACGTCTAAGCAATCCTAGTGAGTCGCCGAGCTCCCTCGAACAATACTAAAGCTCCCCAACACCTAACGCCTTGGTGAGCTAACCTCTCCAAAACCTCCTCGAGCTCCCAAATTGCTCCATAAGCTCTGGGACCTCGATCTCGGTAACGTCGAAGCTACCCCCTACGTCAAACTACGTGCCGCTTCTCCGTTACAACCTCCAACATGTCACAATTCACAGCATAGACGTCTAGCCAAAATTTAGGCGTGTCAATGGAATTCCAAGGCCCTTTCTAGATTTGATCCCGAAAGTTCCTCTGACAGCATCAGAGTATCTGATTCCGCTAGTAAAGTCTGGTGGTGGGTCTCTTGAGAACACACCATTGCTTCCGACTCCTCGCTCCTCAATATGCATCATGGGTGTGTACATATACACTGTCTGTCCGCTACGGACCTGGACAGGATTATCCTGATCGGGCATTGATTCCACTGGGGCAAGGATGTGTGCAGTGGTGTATCTCCTTTGTCTACATTTTTTGCAGTAATTAAATTAGCATCCTCGTTGCTTTCTTCATTGATTTTAGCTGTGGCCACCACTAGATTCACGTTTCGAAGTATTTGGATGGCCTGGTAATTCGCAATGTTAACTCTCAAAGGTTGCTCTTTAACTCATCATTACTGACATATATTTCTCTGTTATAGTGATAGTGGCATTGGTGATCATGGGCCAGAGGGTATTCAAACATTTCTGGACATGCATACCTGTTGTCACAAAGCGTCAGAGACGGAGTGACTAAGCGGAGCAACGGGGTAAGCGGCAGCGCGGAACGACGGAGAAGGCGGTAGAGGCGGAGCAACTGA